>CM021104.1:334731032-334865046 GCA_007115665.2 Sequoiadendron giganteum | reverse complement strand
TCTCTCTCATGTCTCTCCTTCCCCCCCCCTCTCTCTCTCAGGTCTCTCCCTCTGGAAACCTACCTAGGTAACTCTCTCTTTTTCTCTCCCCTCTCTCAGTCTATCCCTCCAACCCTACCTAGATAAGTCCCTCTCACTCCACCCCCCTCTTTATCTACCTCTATCAGGTCACTCCCTCCCACATGCTCTCCCTCTCACAAGTCTCTTACTCACACTCTCATTCTCTCCCACTCCCTCTCTCTCCCACTCCCTCCCTCTCACACTCCATCTCTCTCACACTCCCTCTCACTACCTATCTCTCAAGTATCTCCCTCTCACCCCCCTCACACTCTCAAGTCTCTCCCTTTGGCACCCTACCTACATAAATCTCTCTTTCTCTCTGTCTCTGTCTCTCCCTCTCCCTCAATTCTCTCTCTCCCACCCCCCCTCTCTCTCTCCCTCCCTTTATCCCTCCCACCCTACCTAGCTAAGTCCCCCTCACTCCAACCCATTCTCTCCCACTCCCTCTCTCTTAAACTCTCACTTCCACCCCCTCCATCTCTCTAGACTCTCTCTCTCTAAATTATCCCTCCGTCTAAAGACATAAATAAATGCATACATACAAGCATAATACATATGTACATATAATCTTACATCCATACAAGCATACATACATACATGACATACATGTACATAAAAACGTACAAATATATTAGCATACATTCAATATATTGGCATTTAACATAAAGGAAGACATAACGCGAGCACGTTATAACGCGCTCGCGTTATGTCCTAGTTGACATGTTCCCCGCAGAAGCAAAAACCATGTGAAAAGTGAGATATAACGCGAGCGCGTTATAACACGCTCGCATTATATCTTGCTTTGGGAATTCCCAAGCCTTAGGCTTGGTATTTGCCTTGGAATACCAACCCAAAGGCTTGGAAGGCATTCCCAACGACTAGAGATGTGTTTTTAGAAAATCCACCATATTTTTCATAATCGAGTTCGTGCTCACCGTCAGGATTGCACGTGGTTCAATATGGAAAAAATTGAACACATGGGTAATGTTGGGTTATCTCTTAGCTATCCAACCATGTAATTTTTTTCACTTTATGAAAATGTTAAGTCTTTCATCCATAATTTATTTTATCTGTATGTCTTTTTTTTGCCAAAAAGAAGTGTTTGGTATTTTTTTCGTTATAAATTAACCATTCATCAATTTTTCAAATAAATTAAATTTTTAGAAACTAGACTCCATTCTACAAAATTAAAAAAAATTAAAAAAAAATCAATTAGTTTCAAAAATTTGTAGGGGTAGTAGCATGGCCAAAATTCTATTTTTTAGGAAATGTCCACTTCGCAAATTAGTAAAAAATCAAATATTCATTAAAAAATTATTAGAAAAATCATGAATCAACTACATACTGTTAGCTAATTTTTGACCATTGTGATTTTAAAAATACTAAAAAAAAGTTCACCGTACGAGGGTCGTACAAGAGTTGCTATGTTATGTTTTTCTGACAAAAACAACACCAATTTGTGTACGTCCCTCGTTTGAACCCCTTAATCTCAACCATTTTCAAAATAAATTAGTAGTTTAGAAAGTAGACTCGGAGCACTTGAATCCTTCTTTTTGTTCCATCTCAAAATTTTGAATCTAAGTATCCTCAATTTCACGTCCAAGGTCAGTATTTCCTGATTTCAGAAAAAAGTTGTCCACTTAAGTCCCCTTTTTGGGAACCATCTTGGTGCACTTACCCATAACCCTAATTTTAATTCTAAACCTATTCATAATCCTAATTGTAATAGAAAATTTAATTCTAATTGTAACCCTAATTAAATCTAACCCTGAACTAACTTTAACCCTAACTTTAATTGAATCCTAATCCTAGCCCTAGTTGAACCATAATACTAATTGAATATAGACCCTAAATGTAACCTTAATTAGATCTTAATTGAATGTTAACTTGTATTGTAATTATAACCCTAACACTAATTAATCCACAACCTTAAACCTAACCCTAAACCCATCCCTAACTAGGTAATCTTAACTTGTAACCCTAACCCTAATAGAAATCCAAATCTAAATCTAATACCAATTGAATGCAAACCCTAGCCCTAACTCTACCCCTAATATAAATCCAAGTCTAACTCTAGTTTAAACTTTAGCCTAACCTAATATTAAACCTAACCCTAGTTGAACCCTTACTGTAGCATAACATTAACCCTAACCGTAACCCTAATTGTGTATAACTCTAATTGAACCTTAAACCTAACTCTAGATGAGTCCTAACTCTAACACCAATTTACTAACCCCAACCTTTACTCAAATCTTAATCCTATAACCCTAACCGTAACCCTAATTGAACCCTACCCCAACCCTAACTCTAATTAAACCCTAATTACAAACCTTAACCCTAATTGAACTCTAATTAAACCCTAATCCTAATCAATTGCTAATTCTAACCCTATCTCTAATTGAACCCTGATCCTAATTGGTCCCTAACCCAATCCTAATTGATCCCTAACCCTAATTAATTTTTAAAAAATAGATTTGTTGGTTTTAAATATATTAATTTAGAAACTTATTTTTATATGTAATAATACTTTTATTATAATTTCTTTGTATTTAATTTTATAATTTAAAATTAATTTTAGATGTGTTTAATATTAGGTTTATATTTAAGTTGCTATATTTGTGTACAATAAAATATTTAGTAAAGCATTAAATTAATTTTTTTTTTTTTAATATATTACTTTTGAATACAAATATTTCTTTAATTATCTATTAATTTTGAATAAAATAAAATATGAATGATTTTTACTTTTTGAAATGTTTTCAAAATTTTAAAAAACATTGAATATGAATATATTAATTTTGAATAAAATAGAATATGAATGATTTTTACTTTTATATGCAATATTAAATTTAGAAAATCTCTTTCATACTTAACTTTATAAATTTTAGAAACTTTTTTTTTATTTGTACCTATTTAACATTTTTTTTAAATTTCTTATCTTTATAAATAATAATAATTTTTTATTAGAAAAGATTACTTAAATAAATCTATATAAAAACATTAAGTGATATCCTATTTTAAAAATATCTTAAATATTTTTATACTTAATTTTTTTTTAATTTTAGAAACTCTAGCTATTTCACTTATTATAATTTTGATTTTGATTTTATAATATTAGAAACTCTAACTGTTTCACTTTTAGAAACTTTACTTATTTCACTTATTATAATTTTTTTATACCAACTATGATATTCATTTTTATAATATTATAAATAATATTCTTTTCTTTGGTTAGATTTGTGAGCTATAATTAAAATGAATTGAAATCATGTTTGCAAATATTAGAGAATATATTTTTAATTATTGACTAATTAGAATTAGTGTTAACTTTATAATTAAAATTAGTGTTAACTTTATAATTAGAATTAGTGTTAACTTTATAATTAGGGTTATGGTTACTATGACCCCGAGTTTTATTCTAGAACCCTAACCCTATTTGAGCCATAACTTTAATCATAATCATATTTATCACTAACCCTAATTCTAACCCTAACCCTAAATTTAATTAAACCATAACTTTAGCCATTATTAAACCCTAATTAAAAATTAACCCTAACCTTAACACTAACATGGAGATTTATCTTACAATGCTAATTGGACCCTAACACCAACCCTAAATGAAACATAGCCTTAACACTAATATTAATAGAATCTTAATCCTAATTAAAGCTTAATTATAACCTAAGTGAACGCTTATTCTAATCATAACTATAACACTAATTGAAATCTAATCCTAACCCCTGGTCTAATTAAACCCTAACCCTAATTGATTGTTACTTTAACCCTAACCGTAATTAAATTTTAATCTTAATTGAACCCTAACTCTAATTGAACACTTACCCTAATTAAATATTAACCCTAATCCTAACCCTAATTTAAGCCCAACTCTAATTTAATCTTTACTTAACCATAATTTAACACTAACCCTAATTAAATCTTAACGTTATTTGAACCCTAAACCTAATTCTATCATAACCCTAGATAACTCTAATTTAACTCGAAGCCTAAAACTAATAATAACCCTTACCCTAATTTAACCCTAATTCCAAACCTAACCATAATTTAACCCTAACCCTACAAAACTCTTATTGAATCATAACCCTAATTGATCCCTAAACCAAATTGAATACTATCTGAACTATAACCGTAAGTGAATAATAACCTTAATTGAACTCTAAGAATAACCTTAATTAAACCCTAACGATAATAAAAAATTAACCCTAACCATAATTCAAACTTAACTCTAACTTTAATCCTAACTCTAATTTAACTCTATCTCTAATTAAACCCTAATCTTAACCCTAATTAAATCCTAATTTTATTTGAACCCTAACCCTAAATAAATTGAAGCCCTAACCATAATCATAACCTTAATTGAACCGTAATTGTAATTAAACCCTAACCCAAACCTAACCAAACTCTAATTCAAAACCTAATTGTAAATCTAATTTAACTCTAATTTTCTAACCCTAACTGTAATTAATCAATAACCCTAGTTGAATCTTAACTCTAATTAAATCTTAATCCTAATCGAATCTTGATTGAAACCCTAATTAAATCTTAATCCTAATTGAATCTTGATTGAACCCTAACCCTAGTTGTGCCATAAACCTAACTCTAATTGAACTATAGCCCAAACTTTGAATGAAAGTGCTTCCCTCACCCTAGGTGAGAGGAGATTTCTTTCTATCCATTTCTTTTTTATTCAATTTTTCTTATTTTCTTTCTTGGTGTTATTTTTATGGTATTATTACATCCTTCACTTTAATTAAGTTGGAAGTTAATTTATTTTGAACATAATTTAATGTTTGTGACATGATTTTGAATGAGATAATCAATACCATGCACTACAATACTTTCAATTCAAAATTATTTAAGATGCATACTCATTCTAGGGATTTTACGGTGCATTTAAAAAAGAGCTTGAAGTGCATACACCATCCTATGCAAAAGATATGACTTTTTGAACACAACCTAACAAATATATATTCAAAATATTAATATTATTTTAAATTTATATCATTTAAAATATTTTTAAATTTACCTATGTTGATACATGTTAGATATAGCAAATCCAAACTCTATACTTTTTGTTGTTAATTTAAATTATATTTTATTAAATTGTTAAAAAAATTAAGTTGTTTATAAATAATTTCAAGTTTTTTATAATTAACTCGACATTGAGTAAAAAGGATTTAAATTATTTATAAAAAATAAAATATAATAAAGATTATAGATAATTTAATTTAAGTTATGAATTGAATCAAATTAGACCTAATCAATGGATTAAATTTCATTTTCTCATCACCAAGATTAGTAATGGGCAAAATGAGAGCATAAGATGATTGTCTAATCTAATTTGGAAGTATATCATGTAAATCTATCAAATTACTACTTTGAACAAAACAAATATTCTTTTATATCATTTATCACTTGTAATCAAGATAACATGAAAATAAACTCATTTATAATATTAACAATTTCTAATCTAACACAAAAGTAATTTATTTTAACTAATAAAAAATCAAGATAACATGAAGATAAACTCATTTATAATATTAGCAATTTCTAATTTAACACAAAAGTAACTTATTTTATCTAAGAAAATATCAAGATAACATGAAGATAAACTCATTTGTAATATTAGAAATTTCTAATCTAACACAAAAGTAATTTATTTTATCTAAGAAAAAATCAAGATAACATAAAATTAAACTCATTTATAATATTAGCAATTTCTAATTTAAAACAAAAATAATTTATTTTATCTAAGAAAAAATAATTTAATTATTTATGCAATATTCTTAAAATTTGTAATATTATTATAACTTAATAAAGGAGAGATAATAACAAAATAAGAATAGAATACAAACTCGTACTTAAATCAATAGAAAATATCTCTATACAATACCTTAGGGAAATAAATAAAGATTTTAAATCAGACGTCACCTACCAAGTTTAAAATAGGATGACCATATATTAAATCTCTTAGTAATTACAAACTCCTCAAGCTCAAGAATATAGATACAAACCCTAAAATAATGCATGATCAACATTCATGATATAAGAAAAATTTAAATTTTGTTCACATAGTTTTTAATGAATATGACATACAAGAATGAAAAAAACAAGTTCAAAATAAATAAGATTCGAAACCACTTTAAGTTCATATCTAATTTTATTTTTTATTCACTATTCAATACCATTGAAGGATTTTAAAAATAATTTTCATATATTTATCATGATGCTTGTTCAGATAATTCTATCTTTGATATTCATATGAATCTGTTCAGTCCCTGTTAACAAATTCCATAATATGCCTCTCTCTACAAGTCATGCATTTATCTAAGCCATACATCATAGAAAATCGAATTTATAGATCTTGAAAAAAAGATGAAAATAAAAAACAGAGAGACAATAATATTAGCTTACACTTCATCAAACAAAAACCATATTATAGATAGGAAAAATCCTTTAGATAAAAGTAACACAACACCAAAAGTAGTAATGAAATCACTATATCCTATTTCTCTATGATATAAAATCATCAGCATTGAATGGACTTGCTTGTTAAATACATACAACTGCAACCAAGTTTGGAAACAATTAATTGTAAACGACAATCCAGTTCCACCCATTTCGTATGTTTCTTCAATACTACAAAAGGATTCGATTGTGAGAATCACAAGTGTGGAACGAGGATAATGGGTGAAGAGAGTGATCACTTCTCTCATCTGCCCCTCTTCTCACCAACTGCGAAGGAGAACATATTTTGACCCACAGCCTAGCAGGCTCCACCATGTGACCCGAGCAGAAGACATGGCATTCTCTTAAAGCCTGACTCGTACCCTTTCTCTACATGCATAGCTCACGTTTTGGCCAGTTGAGATCTAAGCATCAACACACCAAAGTTGAGAGCTAAGCAGCAACACACCAAAGAGCAGTTTGTTACAGTCACACTTTTGCTGCTAGAGGGCTCATTATCTTCTCTTACTACCTTCATTTGTGCTAAAGTTTTGAAAATTGGTGGTCAGCTACAACTCTCATTTAGTTCTAGAGACATTTTCTTGGTATGGCTTCTCCAATGGTTTTTTTATCTTATTATTTGTTCTTCCTAGTATATTATCGATAATACGAGACCACCTGCATAACCATTGCCAAACCTTCTATAATAATATTACAGTTAGAAATACAATAAAATATGCAATAAAAGAGATAGTAATTGAAATTCCTGATGGGAAGAACAAAACTACAATGAATGAAATATCTATCAGGAGTCGCTGATCAGGAAGAGTAGGTAATAAATCCCCATGCTCTTACTAAATAAGATTCCCAACATAAGTGCTCTCAAAATCTAGCTGATATTCAATTGACCTCCCCACCATTCTTTTAAATTGAGCACACGACTCTTCCACTGCCTTCTATTTCATTGTGAGGCTCTTTCACTTCCATCGATTACTTAATGGGAGCCGATGCAGCTCTTGCCAACCACAATCAACTACACTAATCGAGATGGAGTTATTCTTGCATCTAACATTCACCTATCTATGCCTATTTCACAGTGCCACCACTTGCACGTCTTCCATTATAAACCAAATGTTGTTGCTCATCAGTACTGCCACCTGCACGTCAATTTTTGCATGAGGAGTTTTTGTTTACACAGATTGTTAGCTGTCACTGTAGAATGCCTCTCGACCTAATAATATAAAATATCTTTATACCAAGAGAGAAATTGCAAATCACATTCCTTTGGAGGGGTATCTTCTTGCATTTGGTTTACTTGACTTTCATCAAGGTTAGACTAAGCCATGAGCTTAGCTAACCCTTGTCCTCTAACAAGATTGGTTATCTGGATATCTATGTTCAAATCTTGGATTTTGTTAATCCATCTGTACCTTCTCCCCATGACTTCCTATTGGGTGAAGATATCCTTACGTGTAGAGCTAGGAACATAAGCAATTATTTTGGCACCCACCAAATAAGATCTAAAATTATTTACATCCTTGGCCAGAGCATAAGATTGTTTATCTATTGTTACTCATAGATGCGACCCCCTCTCCCTTTTAATTATCCTACTCCATTTGCCTTAGTTATTTTTTTAATTAATTTATGTCCGAGTGTTGTTCTTTGTTTCTTTCTGAACTCGGGTGGAGTTTTCCTTAGTTCTCCTAACTTATCATTTCACCACTTGCTTTGTCACAACTTGCGCTGGGTGGTGTTTTATGATTTTTTTTGAACTTATCATTCCTTAGAAGAAGGTTCATGTGTATGACTAGCTCGTATGATGAGTTGTCATGTGTTAGAAATTAGTGACTTCCCCCGCAAGTTAGATCTTGGACGACATTCTTCACATTACTCGAAACCTAGGTAGTGTTTTACTATGTTATGTGAACTACCCATTCCACCGCCTGGAAGCATTTAAGTGATTAATGGAATAAAAATAAGATTAATTCACATAACCAGTGCATTATGCAGAAAATAAACCATCATTTTCGAGAACGATATGAACAGAAACAAACAAACCCATGCATGAGAAAATACAGAGATACCAAAATGATATTTTATGTATATATAAGATCGTGTGTACATGGTATTAGCACTACAAAATTATTCATTTTGATTACAAAAAGAGGTTCATATTGATGAAAAAAGACAAAAAAGGAGGCAGTTTCATTTAAGCACACAAGGAAAATATCAAGACTTGAAGGCTCTTGCTCACAGTCTGAAGGTGCTCAACTTGGGTAGGTGATAGTAGGTTCTCATGCGAGTCTAGGAATTTCATGAAAAGTCTCATATCATTCCTTACAATTCCTGAGCGGAGGAGGGAAATAACTTCCTCCAATGTCTCATCTTGAAGAGCCGATGCTATGCAAATGGCGTCAACTATCAGTCCTTTCCAAGGATAGCGGTTGAGTCCATTGATTACCACCTTGAAACGATGATGAAATTTAGGCTTTACTAGGCATTCTAGTGCTTTTACTCCCCACTCGTGGTGGCTAGAAGTCTTGACGATTGTGTATATGAAACACTCCAGCATGGTGGTGTTGTGCACATGTGCTTGGCTCAGAAATGCTTCACCTAGAATGTTGCGAAGCACTTCTTCCTCCACCCCATTCTCTACTATGAAGACCTCTTTCAGCTAATTCGATAAATGCCCAAATAATGAGTTGCATTCAATCTCTTCCAAAACAAGGAAGTCGTCTGTAGAATCACCATCGCTGTGGGTGCTCACCATGTTATATATGGTGGAACCCCTAAAAATTTCTTAGTTCCACTGATTTTTGTGATCAAACCTTGATAATTACTGTCTTGTTTGTCACTAGGGTTGGGGTTTTACAAGTTTTATTCATGCTTTCGACCTTTTTTGATCTCCGCACTTCTAATTTTGAGTTGATTGTTTGCATCTGGTTTGCAGTCATATTCATAATCTCTCATGGCTTTAGGCCCTGTGCTTTTACCGACCCTTTCATCTCTTTTCTCGTCGTGACTAGGTGGCCCCCTTTTAAAAACAAACTTTCACCCACGTGTTTGAAACATTCCTTAAGTCGGGCCTTGAATGTTGTATCACCCATCGCCGGTTTAGTTTAAATCTTCTATGTGCAACCCGTGATGAGCGATGCCCTCTCTTTCCCTCCGATCGGCTGCCCATAGTCCCTTGCATGTTCGTTTACTGTCGCTAGGAAGTGACACCTGATGAGCGATGTGGTTAATCTTTTAACCCATCTCCCCCCTTCTAACTATCATCGGTTGTCTTGTATAGATTAAAGTGAAACCCGTGACCGCCGATACGTAAGCGATTTCCCGTCGCTGGGAGATAAAGCTTCACCGATTGACCTTAGCCAAGGAAGGGGCAACAAGCGATGAGCGATGAAAGGTATAATCAGTGGCCAAGATCATTCTGCGATTGAGATCAATGGTTTGTATCTCATCGTTGGCTTTCCCACCATCATTGGTTGAAGTCCTAGAGCGGGCTTAGAAGTAGCGATGCCTGTTGCTGTATTCAGAAGGGTGACACATAGAATTCAACTTGCCCATCGCCTAGTATGTATCAAGTCACTGAAAATACATCGTGAGGTGGTGAAGACACACAAACCATAGGATGGAGTTTTAAAGCTCGTAAATCAACGGTTTGAATTCAAACGAAAATGGGAAATTGACAGAGTGGGTGTTTTCACTCGCACGATCTTTCTTGTACCATTAATGGTGCTTGTACTGAGCTGATTAATTGCATACAAGTTTTTAGTTCATTTTCTTTCTACCCTGCATATGAGGAGCCGAGGATAATAGTGACGAGGTGGGAATGCAAATAGAGGAAGGTTGCAAGAATTATTTCCCAGGTAAGTCATTGGTGAATATTGAAAATTATACTCTCTTGAAAAGTTGTCTCTGTGCCTCGCATATCTATAATTTCATGTGAGCGTGAGGGTAGGGTTGTTCAAAATTTTATGAATTGGTACGTACTTCTGGTTAGGATAACTTTGAAAGGATATAATTACTCTGCAATTGTAGCTATGATTTTTTATATTGTCAATTCGGAATCTAGTTTGAAATTATAGTCAAAAAGAAACCCTAGTTCAAGAAAGGATGAGCCAGTCAGGTGAATCATCAACTTCTAAACCTGTATAAAAGAGAAAGAGGCAACAAGTCTCCCAAGAAACACCACAAGAATCTGAAGGTCTTGATAGGAAGAAAGGGCAACCAAAGAGTTATGTCCATTTTATTGACAAATTTCAACCTTCAGATGTCAAGGAAAGCAATAGAAAAGCCATGAGAGAAGGGGTGTTAACCCCAAACTTTAGGGACCTTGCAACTAAAATTGGTGACATCACTGTGCCGAAGTCAGGATGGGAATTATTTATGTATTCTTTCGCAAGGAGGGATGTTGTACACCTTGGTCAAAACATTTGGGGATATGACTTGGGAAAGCTAGTTGTCCCAAATATTTTTCGTGGAAGTGGACCTAGTGTTGCAACTCGTAGACAGGTATGATGATGTCAATAGGGTTATTACTGACACATCTGGTAGAAGTCTCCTGGAGATAAAAAGAAGCAAGGTCATAGAAGTCTTTAACATGAGCCCTTATGCTAATGGAAAATCAACATGGAGAAGTTGTAGAAGTACTATATTTCTCATAAGACTAGGTACAAAAGAGGTGAGTTACCTAAATACAGGCGAGAGAGGGGTTCTACATTTTCACTCAAGGAAGTTGAACCCTTGGACTATGAGGAGTTTGTTGATTACTTTAGATACACATATTGCATGCTATGTCAGGTTCTTGGGATTAAATGTGATGGAAGGATAACATCATCCTTGTTAGTTATGATTGTGGATATCCAACACAAGTATTAGCATAGGTGGTTTAACTATGCCCACCATGTTGCTGAGCAATTACATTATGATTTGATGAGATTAAAAGAGAGGAAAACCCCATTGACTTTCAGACCTTACTCATTGTTAATGCATATGCTTCTGTATCAAGGGAGGGAGGTTTTTGGTCAAAGCTTGAAGTTGAGACAGGTGGATGAAGGAATTCATAGACTACCTTTACAGATGTGGACTCACATCTGAGATTTGTATTGCTCTACTTTAGATTATACTCTATTTTGTAATGCAATAAAGCACACTATTTTGGTGCAATTAGGAGTAGGGCCAGAGGAGAGAATTTCTATGACAATCAGAGGCCTGTTAAGACCAAAGGAATGTGGAGATGACCCCAACTATGAATGTAATTGGGGTGATTGGTATTTTAATGGAAAGTGCACTGTCATCAGATGCTATGGAATTGCTATGGCTCTGCATCTACTACCTAGGTATGTCTCAGATAGGCTAGAATTTATGGAAATCATGTGGGAAATGGATAATAGTAATGTTGAAAACTTTAGGATTTCTAGAAAGGCTTCTATTATTGCAACTACCTTCTCTTTTGATTACTTTGGTGTCACTGCCAAGGAGGCTTATGAATTTTTTGGTATAATGGTGAAAAATTTGAGGATGGGTACAACCCTTACCAGAAGATTTGATCCTAAAGGGCTCATTGACCGAGAAAAGATCAAATGAGGAATATCAAGGTATGGGCCTCACACCTTTTATTTTAAAGAATATGTAATAAGGAACTTGCCAACGATAACTGTTGTCTAGGATAGGGGAAGGGAATGGCTAAAAGTTTTTGAGGTCAAGCAAAGAGTTCTCGCTCAAAAATCTTATTATGAGAGTCCATACAAACATTTTACTGATATGTTTACCAAAATGCAAGTGATACTTAGTGATTTTAGTGATGGCACTTTCCTGGAAAAGGTGAAAGCCTTCAGAGACATGGAAGAGCAAGGGGTGCCCAGGATTCTCAGTGAAGAGGGAGAAATAAAAGATTATGACTCATGGAGAGCTTTGTTCAAACACCAGATAGCTAAGTGTCCTGAAGTGGTATATGTTGAGGATAAAATGGACCTATCAGTACTAAATAATTTTATTGAATTTCATCAAAATTGAGATAGGAATGGACACTTTTATGAAAGAGGTCTGAGTCATAATAGATGCAAGATATAATACATATAACATCAAAGTGCAAAAATTGCTTGATGTCAATTGGCCCACAGAGGAGGAATACATGAATTGGTTGGAGAAGTATGCTGAGTAAACCACAAAGGGTGGTGGGATGGATATAGAGCTTGGTCTAGTATAATACAGGTCTAGCCTTTGAAACAAATTTTATGAAAAGGAATCTATATCCTCTTGGTAAAATATGCATGTGGAAATCCAATCAAGATTCCCTTGTTCTACCCATTGTTCCCTTTTGTTTTACTTTGGTTCACCTTTTGAGTGATGGGGTGACATGGAATTCTAAGGTGGCGTGGGAGCAGTTTTCATTTTCTCATAGGAGTGTTTTGTTTTTGTGTTTTCCCTCGCATTTCATGAAGTGCAAATATAACTGCCTGGTGGTTGAAATGAATTGAAATACTTTGAAATGTAATTTGAGATGTAATTTGATAAGACAATAGGTTGATGCTTGTTTTTCTCCCTTGATATATAAAAGGGAATTCAAGGCTATTGTGCAAGAGTCTTTGAATTTTTTTTGGATCTCAGGTACTCTTGGAGAACGTTTTAGGAAATATGCAAGTGGATAGAATTATTCGATGAGTCTAGGGTCGTGAGTTTATATTTACAATTAGCTTAAAGTTTTTGTAGTAATTGTAGCATCTAAGAATCAATAAATAGAAAATTCAAAGAAAATTTTCTCCTATGAAGTTGTTCATGAATTAGCAATGAAATAGTTAAGGACTATTTCATTGGTCTCTAATTGTTGTGATTGGATGCGTGTTTGCATTGTATGCTTCAATTTAAGGAATTGATTAAATGCTCTAGTGCAATCAATGATTCCTGCATTATAACATGGGATATTTAAGTGTTGACTATTTAGATTATCTGAGTTATGAATTTGAAATGCAAATCCGTAATAGTCTGTAAATGTCAATGGTATAATTGTTGTGTTACAGTTATTTCTGAATTTGACTTTGTCACCCTGTGACAAGGCACTGTTCTATGCATCGATTAATTTTCAGTGTATCTATCCAATTGAATTGTGTCAAAGAACAATTCACTTAAATCAAGTCTTACTTATAATGATGATGGTTGTGATAGTTGTCAATTGATTTTCCCATTCTCTACTTTGAGTTGCAGGGTGTGAAGAATTTGCCAAATTCTTGCAAATTGTTGTACTCCAAGTCTTGAATTGAGAATGCATACATTTAATTTACAATGTATTTGAAGGTTTTATGAAATAGTGTTATAGGTACATTGTGGGATTACCCTCCCGGGTCTTGTAGAGCCTGAAGTGTCGGAGGAAAGCTAAATTTCTTTGTCCTCATTCGTTGGCCAACCCCTTCCAGGTTGCTGACTATTGGAAATGGAAAATCCATAGGGTACCTCTAAGATCTGGTTGGATTTTAAAGGAGCCAACAAATTGGTGATTCCACTAGAGATTGTAAGCTTTCGAATATTAATTTCTCTAGAACTCCTTACCAAAGATCAATATACTATATAATGGTATTCATGCATAGAGTCGGTTTAGTTGAAGTATTGCTAAGTGTGCTTTAAATATTTGTTGGGTGTCTCATCATAGTTCATGTTATGTTTCCCACCTTGTTATTTTCAAAAGGTCGTGTCTAAGATTTATCTACAAAACATTTTACATTTGTCAAGGTTTGTTTGCATATCCAAGGATCTAGCAAAATTTGCACAAATTACAACACAATTGCTACAAATTGGTCCCAAGGAATTTGGTTGGTGACTTTGAAGTCTCTTCACTAGTGTGAACTAGTTTTAAATATATTAAGGAAGTGGTGAAGAAGAAAAGGAAGAAACTGAAAAGGTTGGCAAATGTAAAGAAAGTCCAAATAAAAATGCAGGGAACTCGAGGCCACATGAAGAAGCATCCAGAACAAAATATAGAAGGAGAATTGTCCAAGCACATGAATCCACATGGGAAATGGGTAAAGGAAAGGGACACTAAAATATGTAAGTCTACTCCTCACCCTCTCCCTGAATGTGATGTTCATTCTAGTTCCAGTTCAAAATGCGAAAATAATTTGTTAGATTTTAGTGATCACAATGCTACTGAGGTTTGGGAGGTTTATATGAAATATGTTGTGGATGAAAATCTCTCTGACCCTGGCTTAAAGTCAATGGAGAAGAGGGAAAGGGATAAAATACAAAGAGATAATGCTAGTGCTAGGTGAGCTAGAGATGAAGGGCAGTTAACCCCTGTTTCCCATCACTATACCCCTATTCCTCTAGATCTGTTAATTAGAGATGATGAATATTCTTGTAATGTTGTTCCTAACCAGGATGATGGTATAGTAGCATCTGATGGTGATTCAACTTTTCCAAAAGAAGAAGATGTTCTCACTGATATGCGACGACTTAATGAAAGAGCCTCGAAGTGTAATGAAAATAGGAAAAGGAGAGATGGAGAGAAAGAGAAAAGGATTAAGGAGGTAATAATCCAAAGGGATATGTTGCAAAGAAAGGTTGAGGAAATGGAAGAATTAGATAGGCTAGCAACTCAAATTGCCTAAACAACTGGTCCTATTGTTCGAGAAATTATGACTAAGATCTCTATTGTCCCCTCTGTTGATAGTATTTCTGCAAACCCACAAACCAATAATGCTAAGAAGACTATTATCCTAGCTCACCCTCCACCTAAAAATACAAGCCATGTTCTCCACAATGTTGATAAAGGAAAAAAAACCATGGAGGGAGTCAAGATAAATGAGGGAGGTCATTCTAAGAAGAGCATACTGCAAGATGATTTTGTCCCATTGATTGAGAAGTTGATGAAAGAGAATGAAGAACTGGAAAGGAAGACAAAAAAAATGGAATTAATGGCTGTAAATAATGAGATGAAAAATAAACTCAGTTTCTTAGAATCCACTGTGAGAATTCCAACCCCTGGAGTTTAGAGCCCTCAGGCCCGTATATGCTTGTCAAGCCCTCATCTAAATGAGAAAATATCCCTTATTGGAAACCCATCTAGTTCATTCACACAACCTGAAGACAAGGTTAGAATGGTTCATTTTAACCATGGTTCATTTTAACCAACAATATGATTCCCAACACGAAAGATCAGAGAATAATAATGAGAGTAGGAGGAATCATGATGATCAGAATAATGAGGAAGAACCTTTTAGAAGAATGTTGTTACATACAAATAAATATAAACAACTATGTTTTGAAAACATTCCTTAGTATCCAAACCCAGTTCTAGACGATGCAAGGAAACATGTACCTAAGTTCACTGGCAACAATGCTCTTAACGGTGAAGACCACTTGAAAGATTTCCAAAGCTTTATTGAGGATTTTGAGTTATGGGATGAAGATGTAGCTATAAAGTACTTCATGCAATCTTTGAAAGAGGATGCTTGGGACTAGTACAAGATTTATCCAGATGCAAGCATTGACTCACATGATTATTTTTATTGAATCTTTAGGGAACAGTATGGGGATCAGACTAATCCATGTTTTAGATTAAATGATTTCAATAACATAACTACAGGGCACAATGAACTGGAAATTGATTTCAATGCTAGGTTTTAAAAGGCAATGTATAAAGTCCCTGCTTATCTAAGGCCTAATGAAAATGCATGCCTAGTTGTATACTATGATGCATATGATCTGAAAATGTGTTATCTGCTTAGAGACAAGAACCCACAACATTTGAGGGGGGCTTACAAGATGGCAGCTAATATTGAAAATAATAAAAAAGCCTCTGGAAAGGTGGGAAGAAGGGATGATTCCAAGATTTTGAGGAATCCTAGGGCTCAAAATGAGAAGAAAAGTAAATTTTCAGCCCTTGATGAGAAATTAGATCAGGTTCTTAGTCTGTTAAAGGCTGCCAAAAATGACAAGCCACAATTCTAGAGAAATGAGAGGCCCCCAAGGCTACAAGATTCTCCCTATCATACAAACTAGAACAATGGGAAGCTTGTTCAAAATAATTAGAGGAATTCTCAAGCCACACATGATCCTTTGTAAAGAAATTCCATTAATGTTGTTGATGATTTTCCTTGGTGTGAAGTGTGGCAGATGCCCTATTCATCACAACAATGTGTCGTTGCAAGATCTGTAGAAGAGACTTAGGATGACTAGGGGGGATCTGATTCTCCCCAGGGTCATGATTAGATGGAAAATGTGTTCATGATTAAGTTTGAACTTGATGGTGGTGAGTACTCTTCCAGTGATGATGCTGATCTGAATGATGTAGATGTGCAAAGATAAGAAGTTGGTGTGCATCACCGACAATTATTTTTAGATGAAGAAATAGAAAATGATTGCACTATATACACTCTAGAGTCAGATAATGTTTATTTGCGGAGACCTTCAAATGAGGAAGTTGAAAGGTATACAACAATGTTGGTTGCTAAAGCAAGGAGTGACCTGCAATTGAGAAACAAGATTGTGAATGGCGACCAAGGTAGTCTTGGTAGCATGTTTGTTAAAGAAATCAATGCAACAAATAAAGGAAATAGTCTAGCAAATAAGAAGGATGATACAAAGCCCAAAGAAGGTAAAGAAATAAGGATTTGGGCCAAGAAGAATAGTAAGGAAAACAATGATGGTGAAGCTGCCTCTCAAGCGGGGAAAGCCAAAGATGACAAATCCAGTAGTAGAAAAGTTGCTGGATAGGGTGAAAAGGAGATTCCTAAAGAATTCTTGCTCCCCGAACTACTGAGTTATTCCCCTATGGATATGTTCTAGGTTTTGTCTCAGGTGAAATTCATAGTTCCATTACTAGATATGATGAGAATTAATGAGCACAAAGATAATATTGTTGCATTTATCAATAGTATTGTTACCAATGGTAAGGACAAAATGGTTATGCATCAACCCGGATCAAGTGAAAGTTAGGCGAAGGATATTGAGGCTAAAGAAGTGATAGATGAAAACCCTAAAATATACCTAGGAACTACTATTACTACTAACCTTAATCAAGTCAATCTATTTTTTCTGGGCTTAATCATTGATGGTAAGTTGCTTAGGAATTGTATGATATATTCAGGGGCCTCAAACAATGTAATGTCGATGAAGATCATGGAGGAAATTGGCCTAAAGGTAGATAATACATATAGGAAATGCTATGCTATGGTTTCAAGGGAAGTACTTGTTATAAGGGTGATCAATAGAGTTCCTTATAGATTGGCAACATTCCCAGAAAAGGAATTGTTCATGAGCACTACTGTGGTTGATATCCCACCAACATATGGGATGTTATTATCAAGACAATGGAGTGGCTCCATGGGTGGGAGTATGCAATGTGACTTATCCTTTGCCACCTTCTCCATTGATCAAGAATATGTTAAGATTGTGAGGGAGCCCAAAATCCACCACATGATTGAGTATGTGGACGAATCAGAAGAACTGACAAGGATTCATTTTGTAGAAACTAATCTGGAGTCCTTTCAGGTTGAGGAAGAAGCACTAGAGGAGAATGTAGAGCTTTTGCCAATTTTCCAAGAGATTGTTGGAGACATACCAGAAAGTTCTCTTTGGACTATGTATTTGGATGGGGCATGCTCCAAGGAAGGTTCAGGTGCTGGGTAAGACCTTCAAATAATCCTTTTTGTTGCAATTTTCTTGTACAAACAACGTTGTTGAGTATGAGGCTCTCTTGCTTGGGTTAAAATTATCTTCCAAGCAAGGAATCAAGTTATTAAAGGTAGTAGGTGATTCTGAATTGGTGGTCTCCCAAATTAGATCTAGGTTCGTTGCTAAAGACAAAAGCCTTAAGCAATATAGGTATGCAATTTGGTATATTATATTTTCCTTTGATGCTTTTGGTATAGATTGGATAGAAAGGGGAAAAAATGTTAGAGAAGACTTGCTAGCCAACATTGCGGTCAGATTGGATGATGCCACCTTTGATGGTGTATTAAGGGTAGAAGTAAAAACTAGGCCTGCAGTCCTCGACAACATTTGCAATTGGTAGGTGTTCGACGATGATAATGACATTCTAAGCTTTTTGCATTGCATTGACTAGTATTTGACTTTGGTTCATTTGTGGTCGAGGTTGATAGGAAAGAAACATTGTTTGGGAACGAGATAATTCAATTGAAAACAAATAAGATTCCCAGAGGACTAGTTGCACTAGAGAGAGTGTTTGATGGCCCTGATAAGTTCAGTATTAATCAAACGCCATCTCATAAGGAAGACTTAGAGGAGATCAACTTAGGAACGTAAAACTCCCCTAAGGTGTACATAGGAAAAAATATGAAACCCCATGTTAGAAGTATGCTAATTACCTTGCTAAGGAAGTACAAACATGTGTTTGCATGGTCATATGATGACCTGAAGGCATTTAGGGAGGATTTTTTCCAACATGAAATCCCTTTGAAGCTTGGGGTAAAACCATTATGGTAGAAACAAAGGTTGATCAATCCAACCTTACAGCCAAAGATGCAAGAAGAGCTCACAAATCTCAAAGATGTGGGTATCATCAAACCAATCAGACACTCTTCTTGGGTCTCAAATCCAGTTCCTATTAGAAAAAAGAATGGCGATTTTAGGCTATGTGTAGATTTAAGGAATCTTAATGTGAATTCCCTAAAGGATAACTACACTTTGCCTAACATGGAAGCCATGCTGTAAAAAGTCATAGGATGTGAGTTACTTTGAATGATGGATGGGTTCTCAGGTTACAACTAGGTTATGGTAAGAGAATGTGAGCAGTACAAAACTGCTTTTACAACACCTTGGGGAACATATGTGTATGTGAGGATGCCCTTCATCTTGATGAATGCTGGTTCCACTTTCCAGAGAGCTATGGACATGGCTTTTGTAGACTTCATTGATCTTTTCCTTGCCATATACCAAGATGACCTTACTACTCATAGTAAAAAGGAAGAGGATCATTCTTCTCATTTGGAGAATATTTTTATCAGAGCATTAGAGTATGGGATCTCTTTAAATCCCAATAAATGCACTTTTGGATTCAAGGAAGGAAAGTTGTTAGGGCATATTGTTTCAAAGGAAGGGGTTAGAATTGATCCAGAATTAGTAGAAACTATAGATAAAATATCACAACCCAAAAATGTAAAAGGGATCCAATCCTTTTTCGGGAAAAATAATTTTGTCGAGCGATTTGTTACAAATTTTGTTGAAATTGTCCAACCCATTTCTAAGATGCTAAAAAAGGGAGAGAAGTTATCATAGATAGAGGGACCCGTAAAAGCTTTCCAAGCCATAGAGGATGCAATTAAAGAAGCACTAGTCCTAAAATCTCCAAACTATGCTAAGCCATTCCAAATTTTCACTTTTGCATCATTCCATACAGTGGCAGGAGTGTTGCTATAGAAAAATGATGAAGGCTTTGAGTAGCCTATTGCCTTTTTTAGTAATTCCTTACAAACTGCTGAACTTAAATATGATGCAATAGAAAAGAAAGCTTATGCTTTGGTAAAGGTTGTTAAGAACTTCAGACCATACTTACCTGGAGCCACTATTGTCACTTATGTTCCCATTGCAGCGGTAAAAGATATATTCACCCAACAGGAGACCACAGGTCATCGGTGTAGATGGATCAATCACATTAAGGAATTCAACATAAATATTCAAATTACTAAATTGGTAAGAGGACAAGGTTTGGTCAGACTGATAGCCAAATTTTTTTTGGAAGCTAACCAGATAAACCAAGTGGAGCATGAGAATGTGGCACCTATATGCGATATATTGTAGACTTGTGGATGGTATAGGAGGATTGTGGAATATTTACAGACCATGAAATGCCCTGAGGGTCTACCTCATAATGAGAAAAAAACCTTGAAGTTATAGGCCATCATATATGTTATCATTGATGGTGAATTATGGTGGAGTAGCCCAGAGGGTATATTACTCAGAAGTGTAGATGGTGATCAAGCAAAAGACTTGTTGATTGAATTACATAGGGGAGTGTGCTGGGGACACTATATGGCTAAGACCACTTGTCATAAGATATTGAGAGTAGGGTTTTGGTGGCTGACTATTTTCAAAGATGCTCATAGATTTGTGAAGAAATGTGATGCTTGTCAAAGGTTTACTGGCAAGTTGAAATTCTCAAGAAATCTGTCATTTCGGTCAGTATCTGTGCAAGCCCCTTTTCAGCAATGGGGCCTTGATTTTATAGGGGAATTTTTTGTGAAGTCCAGTGGAGGACATGCCTAGATATTAGTGACAACTGACTATTTCACCAAGTGGGTTGAAGCTATTCCTAGTAGAAAAGAAACTAGTAAAGTGGTTATCAATTTCTTGATGAACAATGTTTTGAGCAGGTTTGGAGTTCCAAAGAGAATCATCTCTGATAATGCTATGTGGTTCAGGTCTGAAGAATTTACTAATTTTTGTAACCAACATGGCATAGGCATATCTTATTCTACCCATATCACCCTCAAGGGAATGGGCAGGCTGAATCAAGTAATAAAAGCTTGATGAAGATCATCAAGCGAATATTGGAGAAGAATAAGAAGGCTTGGGATTTAAAGTTGCAACTTGCATTATGGGCTGATAGAATTACTATAAAGAATGTCATTGGACAATCCCCGTTCAACATGTTATATGGATTCGAGGCTAAAATCCCACACAATAACCTGATAAAGATGTATAATTTTGTCCAAGAGTATGATAATGACATTTGTGAGGAGATGCAACATAGAATGGAGGAGTTGGCTGAGCTTGATGAAGTCAGATGACAAGCTCATAAAAAAAATGAAAAGATGCAATTACAAGTTAAGCACCTATATGACAAAAGGGCCATTGAAAGGAAGTTTGAACTTGGAAAGATGGTTCTAATGTGGAATGCAAGGATGGAAGATAAGGGTAAACATGGAAATTTTGACTCGTTGTGGTTGGGTCCTTATCTAATTTCTGAATTACACAAAGAAGATTCATATTTTTTGCAATCCTTGACAAGTGAAATTCTTGAACTGCTAGTACATGGACAGTTCTTGAAACCCAATTTCTCTTAAAATAGGTTACTTTTCCATGTACATTGTACAATCCTGTAAATTTATGTATAGGTGTGGTGTGTTTCCCTTTTGTTGTGTCTTCTTGTCTTGTCCGGACAAGTCCTTGGTTTTGGTCCTTGTGTTCTTGGTCTGCATTAACCTGAGATTCTGAGATCTTTTTATGCCCGCAAGAGGCATACATCCATAGTCAGAGCCACTGGTGGAACCCCTAAAATTTTCTTGATTCCACTAATTTTTGTGATCAAACCCTAATAATTATTGTCTTGTTTGTCACTAGGGTTGGGGTTTTACAATTTTTATTCATACTTTCAACCTTGTTTTATCATCGTGCTTCTAATTTTGAGTTGACTGTCTGCATCTAGTTTTCAGTCATATTCATAATCTCTCATGGATTTAGGCCCTGTGGTTTTACCGACCCTTTCATCTCTTTTCTCATCGTGACTAGGTGGCCCTCTTTTAAAAAAATAAATTCTCATGTGTTTTAAACATTCCTTAAGTCGGTCCATGAATGTTGTATAGCCCATCGCCAGTTCAGTTTTAATCTTCTATGTGCAACCCGCGATGAGTGATGCCCTCTCTTTCCCTTCGATCGGCCGCCTGCAATCCCTCACATGTTTGTTTACCACCGTTGGGAAGTGACACTCAATGAGCGATGCGGTTAATCTTTTAACCCATCGCCCCCTTCTAACTATCCTTGGTTGTCTTGTGCAGATTAAAGTGAAACCCACGACCGTCGATACATAAGTGATTTCCCATAGCTGGGAGATAAAGCTTCACTGGTTGACCTTAGCCAAACAAGGGGTAACAAGCAATGAGAGATGAAAGGTATAATCAATGGCCAAGATCCTTTTGTGATTGAAATCGATGGTTTGTATATTATCATTGGCTTTCCCACTATCACTAGTTGAAGTCCTAAAGTGGGCTTAGAAGTAGCGATGCCCGATGCTATATTCAGAAGGCTGACACATAGAATTCGACTTGCCCATTGCCCAATACGTATCAAGTCGCTGAAAAGACATCATAAGGTGGTGAAGACGCGTGAACCGTAGGATGGATTTTTAAAGCTCATAAATCAACAATTTGAATTCAAACAAAAATGGGCAACTGATACAGTGTGTGTTATCACTCACGTGAGCTTTCTTGTACCTTTGATGGTGCTTGTACTAAGCTAAGTAATTGTGTAAAGGTTTTGTGTTCATTTTCTTTCCGCCCTGTATACGAGGAGACGAGGATAATAGTTGTTGGTGTAATTAATTATTTAATTACACTTTAGCATAAATTTACTTAGGAATATTTTATTTCCTAGGTTAATTATAATCTTTATCTTATTGAGCTATCTTGTTGCTCAAGATAAGATTAGGGTTGTGCATGTCTTGCTTTTTGCATGATTGCCTTTTGAAGGATTTTGAAGTATTTTTAAAACATATTCATTCAATAATCAATGATTCTGGTTTATGCTTGCACATACTTTTGCTCCGAGGGTTTACAGAACATCTCTTATTGTTTGTTCTGAATATCTGTTGCATGTGATAGGTGATTTCTTGCAGGTGATTCTTGGGGACTGTGAGGTTGAGTTTTATCAACTTCTACATGGTATCAAAGCTCCAGACCTGCGGCTTCCTATTCGTGATTTGAAGATATTCTCTCATGTGCAAGGGTTTCAAGTCAGACTGATTTTTTGTGCATCTAGGGCTTGGCATATTTTCTGTGCATCTTTGGGAAAAACGGACGTCGCCATCGCGTTCAGGATGCCCAAAAACCCTAGAAATGCCTTATGTTTCATCGATTTTGGACCTGTTAAAAAAAATGAAATGTTTTTTTTCCAGAGAGGTCGTACGGCCTCCCCAACACGCAGTCCGAGGCGAAAAATTAAAAAAAATAAAAAAAATAAAAAAATAAAAAATCCATTTCTGCGCAAATTTTTGCTCAGCCAGTTCAAAGGGCTCGCGTCGCCCCTCTGCCGCCCGACGGCGACCACTGCACCGCTGCCACCAGCGGCGGCCACCGGTTCCCCCACCTGTCGTCCGTTCAGCCCCCGCAGGCTTGCTTTAATAAGCCACGGTCACCTCAGCAACCAGGATCTGGGTTGTAAGCACCGACAGATTTTTCTTGTAGCGGGTGGTCCCATGTGCGACCAAGGGCCAGCGCCCAGGTGCTCTATTTTTGCACCTATTTAGGGTTCAAAAGTGCCTTTTAGGGGCCTTTTTTTCGTTTTCTAATAACTTTTGCAAATAGAGGCCATTTTTTGAAAACGAAATATCGTCGGAAAGATGGTTCGACGAACTTCGCAGTGGTGGAGGTTAAAATTTTTGATTTTCTAGTTTTGGTTCCCTTTTCACTTGTCAAAGGCAGAAGTTGTTTTTAGTCTGGGTGGCGTAACTTTTGCATCCGGACTCCGTTTTGTGAAAACAAATAGGTGTCGTAAATCTGATTCAGTTCTCTACATAGATATCAAACCTTTTTTTTAGATTATTTTACCAAGTATTTGATATTTTTGTTTGATCTTAGCCTTTACCTTTTCAATTATTTTCTTGGGAAGCGTGCAAATAGGCTATTTTTTAAAAATCAGCGAGCATTGTATTTTTTATTTGAGAGTATATATTTCTATTTTCTGTCATGGATACTCATAAAATTGCACCCCTTACTCCATTCAACTATTTTGGTTGGAAAAAACAAATGGAGATTCACTTGAAACACAAAGGGTTGTACAAGGTAACCATGGGCACAAAAATTGAACCTACAAGTGCTGCTGAAAAGAGAAAGTGGTTTAATAGATGTGATGAAGCTTATGGTACATTATTTCTTTCTCTTTCTTTTGTACTTCTTTTTCATATGGAGTCTTGCACTACACCCCATGCGGTTTGGACTACTTTGCAATCTTTGTTTGGGAAGCAGGATACTATGAGAGGGTTTCAGTTAGAGAATGAGCTTATTGGCTTAAATCCTAGGGATTTTGTCAACATCCAAGAGTTTTTCACCAAACTCAAGTCTCTTAGATTATAGTTGTCACAGTGTGGTGTTCAAAAGGAAGACTCTCAATTGATATTGTCTATTCTTTCTAAGCTTGGACCAGATTATTCATTTTTTGTTTCTAACTTTTATGCTACTAGGGATGCACTTGATACTAGATTTACTATGCCTTCTTTTGATGATTTTGCATCTTCTCTCACTCGAGAGCAGGCCAAGTTGGCCAATATGGGAAAATTGAAGCCCTCTTCATCACAGGCACTTATTGCATCATAGGAGCCAAGAGATCAGAAGGATTCTACAGGAAAAAGGAAAGAAATAGAAACAAAAGGATTCCAAATCTTATGAGCAGCAGAAGGAGTCCTCAGATTCATCATCCTCTTCTAATGGGAAATCATTTAGGAAGGAGAAGGGCCCATGTGCATATTGCAAGAGAGAAGGACATGCAGAACATAATTGCTACAAGAAGGACATTGATGAGCTGAAGAATATTCTTCAGAAACATCAGATTGATTTTCCTTCTAGGATGTCTGCAGTATCTCCTTCCCCTCCTACTTCTTCTTCTTTAGTACAACATGACAGGGGCACAACTGGTTTACATACTTCATCAGATATGAGGGGGCATGCTCTTTGTGCTTCTTTGAGTCTTGGATCAGGGAGATGGCTTCTAGATTCAGGAGCATCTCATCATATGGCTTCTACACAGACTATGTTCACTTCCTTTGAGTCTCACACTATGTCTCCTATTTTTATGGGAAACAATACATACATGAGTGTTATAGGGAAGGGGTCTATTAGTTTGGGGACAACACTTTTCAGGATGTCTTGTGTGTTCCTCATTTGATGAACAACCTTATTTCTATATATCAGATCACACATGGAGGCAATGGGAGGTCTGTGGAGTTCAAACCTGATTCGGTTATCATCAGAGACTTGGAGAGTAGAGTGGTTATTGCTACTGGGGTGGTGGATCACTCATCTCAGTTGTATTCCTTTGCAAATTTTCCTACTGATGGTGCTTTTGTTCCTACAGCTGTTCATCACACTTCTAGTGTGAATCATCATTTAGAGGAGAAATTTGGCTTCTTGAACATTGGACTTCTCACTTCAGATCCTGCTCTTGAGCCATCCATTCCATCTCCTCCACCTACTGTTGCAGTTGCTAATACTTCTATGACTACATATGTGGTTTGTTTTGTTTCAGTGCAGTAGGATCCAGTTGATCATCCATCTTTGGAGGTTTCTATTCAGTCTTCACCTACTTTGAATTCTTCATTTGTTGAGGTCACACTTGCTTCTGTGGAGACATCTTGGGCTACACCTACTTCACCTTCAGAGATTGCATTCATTCGGTCTCTTCCCTCTCACTTCTTTCAGGAGATGCAGTTTCTTTAGTTCTTTTGGAGCT
The DNA here is from genome assembly GCA_007115665.2 of Sequoiadendron giganteum. Lineage (NCBI taxonomy): Eukaryota > Viridiplantae > Streptophyta > Pinopsida > Cupressales > Cupressaceae > Sequoiadendron > Sequoiadendron giganteum. Next base: position 334,839,123 of record CM021104.1, on the reverse strand, counting down.
ACTTCATTCTGGGGGGGATATGTAGTCTCTTTCTTCCTCTCTTTTGGGGGGGTTATTTCATGCATCTTTGTGATGGATGGTGTTCTTGGGGGGTCTTGTGGATTCCTCCATCTTTCATCACTTAGCTAGTTTGCATTCTATTTTGGGGAGGAGTTTTATTCCCATGTGGTTTTCTCCTTTACCCCGTTTGATTTAGTTTGCATTGCATTTGTAAATGGGTACCTGATCAGGCCTTGTTGTCGAGACTCATCTTTGCATAATAATTTGCTTCTCCCTAAGTTGCACTTATGGGGGGGTGTTGGTGTAATTAATTATTTAATTACACTTTAGCATAAGTTTACTTAGGCATATTTTATTTCCTAGGTTAATTATAATCTTTATCTTATTGAGCTATCTTGTTGCTCAAGATAAGATTAGGGTTGTGCATGTCTTTCTTTCTGCATGATTGCCTTTTGAAGGCTTTTGTAGTATTTGTAAAACATATTCATTCAATAATCAATGATTTTGGTTTATGCTTGCACATACTTTTGCTCTGAGGGTTTACAGAACATCTCTTATTGTTTGTTCTGAATATCTGTTGCATGTGATAGGTGATTGCTTGCAGGTGATTCTTGGGGACTGTGAGGTTGAGTTTTATCAACTTCTACAATAGTGATGAGGTGGGAATGCAAATAAATAAAGGTTGTAGGAATTATTTCGCATGTAAGTCATTGGTGAACATTGAAAATTTTACTCTCTTGAAAAGTTGTCTCTGTGCCTCGCATATCTATAATTGCATGTTAGGGTGAGGGTAGGGTTGTTTGAAATTTTATGAATTGGTACATACTTCTAGTTAGGGTAACTTTGAAAGGATAGAATTACTCTGCAATTGTAACTGTGATTTTTTATATTGCTAATCTGGGACCTATTTTGAAATTGTAGTCGAAAAGAAACCCTAGTTCAAGAAAGGATGAGCCAGCCAGGTGAATTATCAAATTCTAAATTTGTATCAAAGAGAAAGAGGCAACATGTCTCCCAAGAAACACCACAAGAATCTAAATGTCCTGCTAGGAAAAAAGGGCAACCAAAGAGCTATGTCCATTTTATGGACAAATTTCAACCTCAAGATGTCAAGGAAAGCAACAGAAAAGCCATGGGAGAAGGGGTGTTAACCTCAATTTTTAGGGACCTTGCAGTAGAAATTGGTGGCATCGCCATGTCAGAGGCAAGATTGGAATTATTCATGTATGCTTTCACAAGGAGGGATGTTGTACACCCTAGCCGAAACGTTTGGGGATATGACTTGGGAAATCTGGTTGTCCCAAATATTTTTGGGGAAGTGGACCTAGTGCTGCAACTCATAGATAGGTATGATGATGTCAATAGGGTTATTACTGACACATTTGGTAGAAGTCTCCTGAAGATAAAACGAAGCAAGGTCATAGAATTCTTTAACACGAACCCTGATGCTAATGAAAAAATCTACATGGAGAAGTTGCAGAAGTACTATACTGCTCATAAGACTGGGTACAAAAGAGGTGAGTTGCCTAAATAAAAGTGAGAGAGGGGTTCTATATTTTCACTCAAGGAAGTTGAACCCTTCGACTATGAGGAGTTTGTTGATTACTTCAAATACACATATTACATGTTGTTCCAAGTGCTTGGGATTGAATGTGATGGAAGGATAAAATCATCCCAGTTAGTTATGATTGTGGATATCCAATGCAAGTATCAACATAAGTGGTTTGACTATGCCCATCGTGTTGTTGAGCAATTACATTATGATTTGATGAGATTAAAAGAGAGGAAAACCCCATTGGCTTTTAGTAATTACTCATTGTTAATGCATATGCTTCTGTATCAAGGGAGGGAGGTTTTTTATCGAAGCTTGAAGTTGAGAGAGGTGGATGAAGGAAACCATAGACTACCTGTACATATGTTGACTCTCATCTGGGATTTGCATTGCTCCACTTCAAATTATATGCTATTCTGTAATGCAATAAAGTACACTATTTTGGTGCAATTAGGAGTAGGGGCAAAGGAGAGAATCTCTACGACAATCAGAGGCCTATTAAGACTAAAGAAATGTGGAGATGACCCAAACTATGAATTTAATTGGGGTGATTGGTATTTATATGGAAAATGCACTATCATCAGATGTTATGGAACTTCTATGGCTTCACATCTACTACCTAAGTATGTCTCATACAGGCTGGCATTTGTGGAAATCATGTGGAAAATGGATAATAGCGATGCTAAAAACTTCAAGATTTCTAGAAAGGCTTCTATTATTGCAACTACCTTCTCTTTTGATTACTTTGTTGTCACTGCCAAGGAGGCTTATGAATTTTTTGGTATAATGGTGAAAAATTTAAGGATGGGTACAACCCCTACTAGAAGATTTGATCTTGAAGGGCTCATTGACCGAGAAAAGATCAAACGAGGAATATCAGGGTATGGGCCTGACACATTTTATTTTTAAGAAAATGTAATAAGGAACTTGACAATGATAACTGCTATCTAGGATAGGGGATGTGTATGGCTAAAATTTGTTGAGGTCGAGCAAAGAGCTCTCACTAAAAACTCTTATTATGAGAGTTCATACAAACATATTGTTGATAATTTTACCAAAATGCAAGTGATCCTTAGTGATTTAAGTGATGGCACTTTCCTGGAAATGGTGAAGGCCTTCAGAGACATGGAAGAGAAATGGATGCCCAAGGTTCTCAGTGAAGAGGGAGAAATGAAAGATTATGACTCATGGAGAGCTTTGTTCAAACATTAGATAGCCAAGTGTCTTGAAGTGGTATATGTTGAGGATAAATTGGAACTATTAGTACTAAACAATTTGATTGATAATTTCATCAAAATTGAGATAGGAATGGACACTTTTGTGAAAGAGGCCCGAGTCATAATAGATGCAAGATATAATGCATATAACATCAAAGTGAAAAAATTGCTTGATGTCAATTGGCCCACAGAGGAGGAATATAGGAATTGGTTGGAGAAGTATGTTGAGTAAACCACAAAGGGTAGTGGGATGGATATAGAACTTGGTCTAGTATAATACAGGTCTAGCCTTTGAAATAAATTTTATGAAAAGGAATCTATATCCTATTGGTAAAATATGCACATGGAAATCCAATCAAGGTTCCCTTGTTCTACCCATTGTTCCCTTCTATTTTACTTTGGTTCACCTTTTGAGTGATGGGGTGATGTGGAATTCTAAGGTGGCATGGGAGCAGTATTCATTTTCTCATAGGAGTGTTTTGCTTTTGTGTTTTCTCTACTATTTCATGAAGTGCAAATATAACTTCCTAGGGGTTGAAATGAAGTGAAATACTTCGAAATGTAATTTGATAAGCCAATAGATCGATGCTTGTTTCATTCCCTTAATATATAAAAGATAATTCAAGGCTATTATGCAAGAGTCTTTGAAAATTTTGTTGGATCTCAAGTACTCTTGGAGAACTATTTAGGAAATATGCAAGTGGATAGAATTTCTCACTGATTCTAGGGTCATGAGTCTATATTTACAATTAGCTTAAAGCTTTTGCAGTAATTGTAGCATCTAAGAATCAATAAATGGAAAATTCAAAGAATATTTTCTCCTATGAAGTTGTTGATGAATTAGCAATGAAAGAGTTAAGGACTGTTTCATTGGTCTCTAATTGTTGTGATTGGATGTGTGTTTGCATTGTATGCTTCAATTCAAGAAATTGATTAAATGCTCTAGTGCAATTACTGATTCGTGCATTATAACATGGGATCTTTAAGTATTATCTATGTAGATTATTTGAGTTATGAATTTTTAATGCAAATCCATAATAGTCTATAAATTTCAATGTTATAATTGTTGAGTTACCATTATTTGTGAATTTGACTCTATCACCCTGTGACAAGGCACTATTCTATGCATCGGTTAATTTTCAGTGTATTTGGCCAATTGAATTGTGTCAAAGAAAAAGTCACTTAAATCAAGTCTTAATTATAATGATGATGGTTGTGATAGTTGTCAATTGATTTTCCCATTCTCTACTTTGAGTTGCAGGGTGTGAAGAATTTGCCAAATTCTTACAAATTGTTGTACTCCAAGTCTTGAATTGAGAATGCATCTGTTGAATTTACAATGTATGTGAAGGTTTTATGAAATAGTGTTATAGGTACATTGTGGGATTACCCTCTCAGGTCTTGCAGAGCTCGAAGTGTAGGAGGAAAGCTAAATTTCTTTGTCCTTGTTCGTTGGCCAACCCCTTCCAGGCTGCTGACTATTGGAAATGGAAAATCCATAGGCTACCTGTAAGATTTGGTTGGATTTTAAAAGATCCAACAAGATGCTTCTGAATAACAAAGAGTGGTGACACTGACTAAATTTATAGAAGATTGATTGGACATTGGTGGTCTATTCCGAGGAAATTTAATGAATAAAAGTTCAAGTCAAATAAATGGCTGATTTGAAATAATTTAAAGTACATTTCCAATCGGGTTATAGAAACGTGCTATCATATTGCGTCCCCTTTATGTTGCATTAATTATTTGATTAATTGAAGGGTCATTCGATGGTCGTTGGTGAATAAAGATCAATTTTCTTTCCCGATGCCATTTCAATTCCTAGGTTAATTATTTTGATTGATATTTTTAGTAGTTTTCAAGAAGATGAGCTGAAAAAGAATACTTCCAAATTTAGTAATGGCTTTGGCGATCGTTCAATGGGGTTGGTTCGTTATATATTTGATAGAAAATAAGTTGATGGGGGTTCTTTGGATATACACTTGGTGGGGTTATCGAGAGGGATTTGGCATTGTTTTTTAGACTGTAATAGTTCATGATTTGAGTGTTATGAATTTAATGATATGTTTAGTACACTGATCTTGGTGTTACATGTGCATATAGTTATGTATTTTTGGTAAGATAGGTTGTGGGAAATCATTTATTGTAGTGTGATCCTATATCTTCTGATGGGATGGTCATAAGTTTTCAATATTTGTGTTGATTATTTGTGGTTGTGTTTAGCGCTCTCGTGTTAGCTTCATTTTTATGAACTAGTGTTGGTTACCTTTCCTTCTTTTAGGTTAAAAGCATACCGATGTTCTTTAGTTTAGATAAATTCATTCAAAAACTTGTAAGGGAGTTTTACCTTGACAAAATTCAGAGAAAAGACACAAATGCAATTGTGGTCTTTTCAAAGCTGTTAGCGGATGCATACTAGCACCAATTGGATCGAGAGCCATTTTTTTGAGCATCTTTATAATGAACCAAATCATTCACTAATAGATTTTTTGCAAATCCATTGGGGAAATCAAGTTGAATTGATTAAAATTCTGACAATCCCTATCGTGTCATGCGGAAAGATGGTACTTCCTCATAATAATGTATTTCCTATTTTGCATCCAGAGTTAGATTGGGTGGGTGCATAGAAATGAGTCATTTTACAATTAAATATGCTCACTTGGAGATATAGGAGGAATGCAACAAATTATATGCGAGTGAATCTTGCCTTGGAAGAAGAGGAAGATTTAGCCCAGTGCCCACCTACACCTGTAGTAGAGCATCCTTTGAGGTTGATATTCATGTACTAAGACAACCATCCTCATCATCCAAGTCATCAACCTAATCGGCCATTTCATCATCCAAGGAACCCACCCCTTCCTCAACCTTAGAATCCACCTCCGACTCATTTACCACCCATAAATTAACCCATAATTTCTCTTTCCCAATTTTAATCTTGTGTGATTTGGCAACTTCGATCATCCATGGCCTTGAATCTTTGGTGTAATCAAGTTTGCCTCCTTGTTCTATCAAAATACCATAGTTTGTGCCATGGTTCCCAAAAACGGTCCCCTAAATTTTTTGGTCAAAGTGAACAAGACCCTAAGGAGCACATTCTGGCTATGATTGTAGTAAGTGGAATTTTAGGAATTCAAGAGGAGGATATTTTTCATAAGAATTTTTATTTGATAGTTTGGTTGGGAAAGCGACATAATGGTATAGGGGACTCAAAAAAGGAAGCATTACTAGATGGAATGTCCTAAAAACAAAGTTTCTCCAACAATATAAAATTCCAATCAATGTTGCAGCTACCTCGTGACTATTCTTTTAGATCATGAAGGATAAAGCTAAAACAATGAGAGATTTTGTATACCAATTTAATCGATCTCTTCAATGAATTCTTGTTCTAGAAAGACCCAATGAAGAGATCCAATTTCACATATTTATTTTTCTCTAGAGCCTGACATTCAATTAATCCTCAAGAGAGATAAAGTTTAGGGGGTTGAGAGAGCTCAATTAGAAGCAATCAAAGTTGAGGACAATTTTATAGCCATGGGAAAGTGGAAAATAGGTGCAATGGTGAAGCATGAAGCTAGTTGAAAGATATCCTCTAAGTCCTGGGTTAAGAATCATGAAGAAGTATAATTACCTCACCTGACTGTTGAAAACATTAATCTGACAATTTTTTATAGCATGTGGCAACCCAATGAGGAATGAGGTTAGCATAGCCGTGATAAGGATTTTAGTTTATATACCTCATTTAAGGTTGAAAGTGATCTCAATTCTTCTAGTGATGAAGAAGATGATGAGCCATAAAAAAAGACTCCAACTGCCTCTTTTTCCCCTTGTAGGGATAAGTCCTCTTTAGAAACTGATCAAAAAGACCCAGTGTCAAGTTCCCCTCCTTTTCTTGAATATGAAGTTTTCTCCTCCAAAGAAACAATGGATGAGAGTAAAAATTTCCATCTAGTAGAACATGGAGAACTCATGTGCGATACCTTTCAAGGAGAAGGAAAATGGTCAATTCTTCTTAATCCTCTCTTCAATTTGGATGAATTTGAAATACATGATAATCCTCTCTTTATGAATTTAATTACTAATCAATTTATAATTGAAGATGGATTTTTCTTATCAATGGTTGGAGATGATCATAATCAAGGAAACAATAGGGAAACTACTAATCCTCTATTGGATGGAGGTGAGACTGGTGCATAGTTAGAGGCTTGGAGTGGATTTATTGCGGCTTGTGAGAAATCTGAAGTATCAAATATTTTTTTAAATGATACACAATCAGGAGATTCTTCGCTTAATCATGAAAAAGAACTACAAGGAAGGTTAGGAATGATACTATTCTTGAGTCTTCTCTTTTTAAATTTGATTTAAAGATGGGCATAATTAAGAATGGCCACACTAATGAGGATGGAAAGAGTGTTGTCAAAAAGGATGTCCAACCTCATACTACTCACCTTTAATCCTCTACCTTTTAATTATCTTACTCTATTTTCCTTAGTCACTTTTTTTACTTAATTTATGTCTGGGTGGTGTTCTTTGTTTCCTTTCGAATTCGGGTGGGGTTTTCATTAGTTCTCCTAACTTCTCATTTCATTGCTTGCTTTGTCACAACTTACGTTGGGTGATGTTTTATGACTTTTTTCAAACTTATCATTCCTTAGAAGAAGGTGCATGTGTACGACTAGCCTGTATGATGAATTTTCATGTGTTAGAAATTAGTGACTTCCCCGCAAGTTATATCTTGGGTGGAATTCTTCACATTACTCAAAACCTAGGCGATGTATTACTAGGTTATGTAAACTACCTATTCCACTACCTGAAAGAATTTTAGTGATTAATAAAATAACAAAAAGCTTAATTCACATAACCAATGCATTATGCAGAAAAGAAACCATCATTTTCAAGAATGATATGAACAAAAAAACAAAGCCATGCATGAGAAAATAAAGAGATACCAAAATGATATTTTATTTATATATGATATCGTGTGTACATGGTATTAGCACTACAAAATTGTTCATTTTGATTACAAAAAGAGGTTCATATCGATGAAAAAAGACACAAAAGGAGGTAGTTTCATTTAAGCACACATGGCAAATATCAGGAATTGAAGGCTCTCACTCATAGTTTGGAGGGATTCAACTTGGACAGGTGACATCAGGTTCTCGTGCGACTACAAGAATTACATGAAAAAGTTTCATATCATTCCTTATAATTCCTGAGCGAAAGAGGGAAACGACTTCCTCCAATGTCTCATCCTGAAGAGCTGACACTATGCAAATGGTGTTAGCTATCAATCCTTTTTGAGGATAGCAGCTAAGTCCATTGATTTCCACCTTGATACCGTGATGGAATTCAGGCTTTACTAGGCATTCCAGTGCTTTTACTCCCTACTTGTGGCAGCCAAAAGTCCTGATGACTGTGTATATGAAACATTCTAGCATGGTGGTGTTGTGCACATGTGCTTGGATGGAAATTATTCACCCAGAATGTTGTGAATCACTTCTTCCTCCACCTCACTCAGTACCATGAAGTCCTCTTTCAACTGATCCGATAAATGCCTGACCAATGGGCTGCATTCAATCTCTTCCAAAACAAGGAAGTCATTTGCAGAATCATCATCACTCTGGGTGCTTGCCATGTTATATTCTTCTGAATAATGAAGAGTGGTGATACTGACTGAATTTATAGAAGATTGATTAGGCATTGGTGCTCTCTCCCAAGGAAATTTAATGAATAACAATTCAGTTCAAATAAATGGTTGATTTAAAACAATTTAAATTACATTTCCAATCGGGCATTAGACACATGCTATCATATGGTGTCCCCTTGATGTTGCATTAATTATTTGATTATGTGAAGGGTCATTTGGTGGTTGTTGGTGAGATAAAGATCCATTTTCTTACCCGATGCCATTTCATTTCCCAGGTTAATTATTCTGATTGAGTGTTTTAGTAGTTTTCAAGAAGAAGAGTTGAACAAGAATACTTCCAAATTTAGTAATGGCTTTGGCGACCGTTCAATGGGGTTGGTTCACTATATATTTGAAAGAAAATAAGTTGATGGGGGTTCTTCAGATATACACCTGGTGGTGTTATCAAGAGGGATTTGGCATTTTTTCAGGTTGTAATAGTTCATGATCTGAGTGTTATGAATTTAATGATTGGTTAGTACGCTGATCTTGGTGTTACACGTGCATATAGTTATGTCTTTTTTGTAAGATAGGATGTGGGAAATTATTTATTACAGTGTGATCTTATATCTTTTGATGGGATGGTCACAATTTTTCAATATTTGTGTTGATTGTTTGTGGCTGTGTTTTGCGCTCTCGTGTTAGCTTTATTTCTATGAACTAGCGTTGGTTACCTTTCCTGCTTTCCTGTTAAAAGCATACTAGTTTTATTTAGTTTAGATAAATTCATTGACAATATTGTAAGGGAGTTGTACCTTGACAAAATTTAGAGAAAAGACACAAATGCAATTATGGTCTTTTTCAAAGTTGTTAGCGGATGCATACTAGTGCCAATTGGGCTAAGAGTCATTTATTTTGAGCAACTATATCACGAGCCAACTCATTTAATAACATCTATGATATCATATTTTAATTCTACGGACTAAAGAAATGCAATGGGTTGTTCATAAGCCTCCTCATTTTTTCATAACAATACAACAACAATTGTGTGGAAAGAAGAAAAAGAAAACAACAGAAAAAGGTTTTGTGAAATCAGGGGATTTTAGCACTAGTTCCTATTTGATAGCCCTTTTGATATTGTTGAATTCCTAAACAACCTCATCTCCCCATGACATAGATTGAGCCTTTTCGAGAATCTCGGATATGGGTTTAGTTGTTAATGAAAAATTAGTGATAAATATTCTAACAAAGTTGATTTATCCAAAAAATGACTGGATTTCCTTAACATTTTTGGGAATTGGAATTTTGTCAATTTTCACAACTCTTTTAGGATCAATCCTAATCCCATATTTTGAAACAATATGAACTAACAATTTACCCTTTGTAACCCCAAATATACATTTCTTAAGGTTTAGTGATACACCATATTCAATGGCTTTTGAAAAAACCTTTTCAAGATGAGTACAATGGTCTTCTAATATTTTTGAGAAAGAAGTTAAATAATCTTGATACACCACCATCATAATATCAATTAAATATACAAATGAAACATCAATGGCTCTCTAAAATTTTTCTCCTACATTATTCAACCCAAATGCTATCCTAACATAAATATATGTGCCCCATGGCATAGTAAAGGTTGTTTTATATTAATCTTGTTGAATAAACTGTAGTGTTGAGAGGGGGTGAATCAACATATATTAAAAATGAACTATTCCTATTTGTAGATTAAACATCACATCACATAAGTTGAAAGAAGAGAAGAAAAGAAAACATGCACCACAAAAGGACACCAATATTTTTACATGGAAAACCTAATGAGGGAAAAACCAAGATGAGAGTTAACTCATAATATATGAAGCTCACTTCTTACATAGATTATAATTATGTTTAAGGCTCACTACGTATGGACTTTTAGACTAAGACATACATCCTTTGGAAAGATACAAGGAACTTATGAGACACACTATCTCAGAGCAGAATACATGAAAACTATAATGAGAACTATGAATATGAACTATAAAGAAGCATCCAACATATGTTGATGTTGTAGTTCCTTTTCACATAATTAATCCATAATATTGAATTCACACACTTCATCTTAAACATAGTGGTCAATCTCAATCCATCATCACTTGATACAATCATAAATTATTTTGATATTCTATAAATACCTTCCACAACAACACAAAACTCTAATTAGGTCAACTTAGGAAGAAGATAAATAATAATCTCAACAAGTCAGCCACAAAAAATAAATGTGGTCCTATCTAAGAGATAGAGAGGAAAAAACCTTATTACATCTTCCAATGCGATCCCAAACAATTCACATGATAGTGCACATCAACCAAGTCAGCGATAAGAAAATGTGTAGATGAAACATGAAGAACATAAATAGTTGGCCTAAGAACATACTTCCAATTAAATTCACCCAATGCAGTTCTAACCAAGATAGTTCAAGACCCAAATATATCACAACACATTCTACAAAAGAAAAATTACTAATCAAGGTCAATTGTAGATGAAGCAACCAAGCCTATTGGCCCAAACAATGACAACACCACTAAAACTACCAACTATTCAACTTTGCACCACTAGGGAGAAACCAAAAACATCATGTAGAACAACATGTGAGAATTGTAATTCATGAATAATATCTCTTCAACCTTTTCTTGAAGTTTCTAATCATCATATGTTGGTGCAACTGAAGAAACCCATTGAATATACAAGAACGTAGCATTCTAGACAACCTATAGAAAATTAAAATTTGAAAATGATTCTTGTAGACCATCAAAACACTAGATATTGCAAGGTAGTGTGTATTTAACATTACTGATCATGTCTCCAAAAATACAAGGCCATCACTTCACTTTCACAGGAATGTAAAGAATTCCAACATGCCTTCATGAACACTTTACTTGGTCAGAGCACAAACTAAAACTCTCTCACATATATCTTTCATTATATAAGGTGCAATGGCTTGAATTCTTGAAAATCACAACTTCAAATCTCATCTACCTTATCTTTTGAGCCTCAAGATAAAATATTTCTCTCTATAAAGATGCAAACCAAAACATCATGACCCTATCTTAGGGTATACATTGTGAATGCCATAGAAAACAAATTTGCAACTTATTTCCATGTGTGGTACATCGATATGAAATGATATCAATGCAAACATGTTTTAAAAACATCAAAGCATATGTCTCTACCTATGTATCACACTTTGACACTAGAATGATCACCATTCTTCCATATGTTGCATTGTTGACTGTATCAACATATATCACTACACAAAAACTATCTCTAGAGTATTATACAATCTTCAGAACACACATTTGTCATCAATGACAACATGTATTACCAACAATCTCCCCCTTTGTAACTAATGGCAACACACATATAATTCTCTCCCCCTTTGACATCAAGGGAAAACGGCATGAAATCTCTTAATTACAACACCCCCAAAAAATGTATGAACTCTCCCTTACTATATACACTCCCCTTGAGATGGAGAAGCCTAAAAAATGGATGCTATGTACAAGTATTTTAACCAAAAAGACACTATAATCCTCCACAAAATTGTACAAAGCCAAGATTGTCTTGTATACACTTTTGCAAATCCTCTAGAAGGTAGAATATTCTTGTAAATTACCTTAAGCTACATCAGATTTGCAACCCAATTTTCTTTTACTAAAGTGAGAACTTTATTTTGGGATTCAAACTACATGCACAAATCCTCAGCCTCCTCCACATTGCTTGGAGTCTTCATTTTTTAATCCACCTAATATGCTTGGGCCAACAACCTAAATAATGATACAAGCCACACACCAACTACTTCTCTTAGCTAGAAGAAATACTTCTTGATTTTCTCTCTCTAGTCTAGAATAAAATAAAATTGTTTTAAGTGAACATTTTCTACTTGATCTCTAGTCGCCCCATCCTTATCCTTTCAAAAGTCATATGCCTTGACCAATTTAGTGATATGTGACTCAATGGAGCCAATATGATCTTTGATGTTCTTGGTGGAGCTTGTCCACTTCAAGAAAAATTGATACAAAGCAATAACTTTATCTGCACATTATTTAAATGCTTCCAGATTCTCTTGCAATTTTTTGTGTGAATTAGCGTGCCGGTTAGATGCATCAACCGTCCTTTTTTGATTTATCTTCCTTAAGGCCTATTTTTTTCCTTTTACTTTATGTGAGATGAATTATCCTTGAAAGAATCCATTAAAAGTTTCAACTTTTGTTCTAGAGGCAAGGAGGAGTCAATATTTTCCTCAATTAAACCTTCCTAAATGATCTTCACCGCATCATCAATCAATCTACTTTTCTTCAAATGTTCTTTTAGAATTTTATTTTTGACATAAGCATGTAGAATATCAACAAGTTGTAACTTGTCGAGGGGAGAAATACTTGACAAGTCAACTTGTCCTTCATGAGTAGGAATATGTAGAAGTTGCTCTTTACCATAGGTTGAAACTACATCTGCATTCCTAGTAAGTCCTTGAAAGAATCCACAAAAGCATATTGCTTCTCAAAATTCTTTAGATCATCCTCTTTCTTTTGCTCATCACTTCTAGAGTTCTCCAGAGGGGGAATATTATGTTCCTTACCAGAAATAGTGTTCCCTAGAGAAGAGATACTCACTTCACGTTGATATTTTGTACCTTGTGTGCTGGTATTCTTCGGAGGATCTGTTTCCTTATTTTGTTTGATATTTTCATCTGTCCCATTATATATAGTCACATTTCATTTAAAAACTAATAAATCTATGTCATGAGTGTTGGATGTTCTGGTTGTGTTTCTGATATATTTTTTTCATTGATGTCAACACTCTTAGCATTTTAATCTACTTACAGCTCTATATGTCGAGGAGATTGAGAAAATTATAATAAATATAGTACAGGCAGCTAGTGGAGCTGAGAAGGTTAGAATGTTGGAAAGCTTTGTGTGTTGAGATCTAAAGGCGCACTTCAAAGGGTTTGTTGTTGAACATTTCTAGTATATTTTCCAAAAGTTTCAGAGGTGCCCATAAAGTTTTGTGGAAGTTATGAAGATCTGTGTGCCTACAATTATTCAGTTTCTATAGATGGTTTTTTGGTCAAAGTGGATGAAATTATGGCAATATGATGTGTTGCGCATGTACCTATGATGTTCATGGATGAGTGTAGATCATACTCTATCCTTGTTGTACATCCGTAGTGATTGGAGTGTTTGTGATCAGAGATTTTTCCGATATGTGCCTGAGTGTTCATGTTCTTGGCCGACATTGTGGTGTTAGCGTGTTGTGGATCCATGAGGATTAATATTTTATTGTTTGGAATGTTTGGAGATGTGTGTTTGGGTCCTCACTATGTTGTGACCAACCTGTGTTGGTACACATTTAAATTTATTCATGTATCAAGGCCAATAGTTGTAATTTATTCTTTATTTGTGGCCGACTGAATAGTGGATGCAAATCCATGTAGCGGATATATATACAAGATTGTTTTACTCATTTATGAGAAGTTCTCAAGTGTACAAGTGATGTACAAGAGTGAATAAAGGTCAGATCATTTAGATCAGAGTGTGGAAGAGTTTGAAGAAGTTTTGTGTGCCTAACTAGAACTTTAATGAGGCTTTTGCAGAAGCTATTTTCTCAGTTCAAATTCATCAGATGGATTTAATCTGATTACTATATGTAAGGCAGTGAGCCTTCCCTTTGAGCAGTGCGCTCTAGGTAGTGTGCCTGAATGCAAGTGCATTCTCTTTACTGCATACTAGATTTGGAAAAATCTAGAAACATTGTATGAAGGAGATGCACTAGTGAAAAGTGATAAGCTACAAAGTCTAAAATAAAATGGGAGAGCTTGAAGATGAGTGAAGATGAGAACATATTTTCCTTCTCACATAAGATAAATGAATTGGTGATGGAAATTAGATGTGCCTGTGGAACTATCAATGATGATGAAATTGTGGCTAAGATACTTAGATCTGTGCCCCCTTCCTACAAGACAAAATCTCATGCTATTGATGAACTCATAACAGTGAAAAATATTACAAAAGACATGTTGATTGGAAAACTTGTTGCATTTGAATTAAGTGAATTTGGTGAGTTTGCTCCTAAGACTGAATCTACTTTCAAGGTGACTGTATCTGGGAAAAATAGATGATTCAAGGGAGAGTTCCCAGAGAACATCCAGATATGAAGATGAGATGAAGCAGATTGAAGATGAAGAAATGGAATTGGAAGAACTGGAAGCATTGATTGTGAAAAGAGGATCAAGAGGTCATGGTAAGTACAAAAGAAAGTTACCTATTAAATTATTTTCTTGGAGTAAGATAGGTCATCTTGCTTCTAGATGTCCTGAAAGAGTTTCAAAATATAAGCCTGAGAATACTAGATTTTAAAGAAAGTGCTATTATGCTGAAGAAGGTGTAACTAATGAAGAATTTGATAAAGAAACTAAAAATGAAGATGAATGGGTATTTATTACTATCAAAGAAAATGGTCAGGTGTCCACTAAATCTGCTAGTAATGTAAATGTTGAGAAAGCTCTTGCAGCCAAATTTGAAGAGAAATATGAGTGTTTAATGGATAGCGGATGCTCACATCATATGACTGGTGACAAAAGGAAATTTGTAAGCTTGGAAAACTATGATGGTGGTGTAGTGAGGTTTGGTGACAACACTTCTAGTGTGCTTCGTGGTAGAGGCACTATTTCTTTTGGTGGTAAGCACAATATTGATGATGTTCTTTATGTAGAAGGTCTAAATCATAACCCGTTGAGTGTTGAACAAATGGTAGACAAAAGCTACAATCTGCAGTTCAAGAATGGTAAGTGCAGAATAATAGGAAGTTTGGGAAATATAATTGCTTCAGGAATAAAGACAAAAGGTAATATCTTTCATCTAAGTACTGCTATTCAAAGTTGTTTGATTGCTCAAATTGATGTAAGCTAGTTATGCCATAGGAGGTTATGTCATGTGAACTTTGATAACATTGTCAGGATAAGTTCTACACAAGCAGTCAGAGATTTACCTAAGTTAGTTAAGGCTACTAACACTATGTGCAAGGAATGTCGGGAAATCAAACAAGAAATTCCTTCCGGAGAAAACTATACAACTCTAATGGAGTACTCGATTTGATACATATGATCTATGTGGTCCTTCCAGAATCAGAATCCTACAAGGTGAAAGGTACTTTATGTTACTCATTGATGATTATTCTAGAATGATATGGGTCACTTTCTTGAGAGAAAAACATGAAGCATTAGAAAAGTTCAAAAGTTTTAAAGCTATGGCAGAGAATGAGACAGGTCAAAAGATCAAATGTCTAAGGTTAGACAGAGGTGGTGAATTTACTTCATGGGAATTCAATTCTTTTTGTGAAGAGCATGGAATTCAAAGACAACTATCTACTCCCCAAACCCCTCAACAAAATGGAGTTGCTAAAAGAAATAAAAAAACCATTTTAGACACTGCTAGAACCATGATGCTGGAAGCAAATGTTCCTCATTTCTATTGGAGAGAAGTTGTAAGTACTGTTGTGTATACTATTAATAGGGTGAATGCCAACAGTAATTCTGGTAAGACACCTTTTGAGCTATGGTTTGGTTATAAGCCTACTGTCAAATACTTCAAAATTCTTGGAAGAAAATGCTACATCAAGAGAGATGATGATATAGGTAAGTTTGATGCTATAAGTGATGAAGGAATCTTCCTAGGATACTCCACTAAAAGAAAAGCTTACCGGTGGTTTAATAAAAGGTTGAAGAAAGTGGTTGAAAGTGCAAATGTTAAGGTTGATGAAGATATTGGTAAATCATCCAGAGTCAGTGACTATGATTTAGATGATCAACATGATGACACTTACAATGATGCTTAGACACATAATCAACTTTAGATTGTTCCGGTGAATCAAGGAAATCAAGAAGCAGAAGCAAGAAAAAGTGCATAGGAAAGATCACAAGAACAAGAGGTAAGAGAAAACTTCAAAACTCCCAAGTATGTGAGAATAAATCATTCTGATAGTCAGATCATAGGAGACAAAACCAAAAGTGTGCAAACTAGAAGAATATTATATAAGTGAAGCATGCAAGGATGAACATTGGATGGAAGCCATGAAAGAAGAACTGTTGCAGATACATAATAATAATACATGGGATCTTGTTCCTAGACCTCAGAACAAAAATGTGATTGGAACCAAGTGGGTTTTCCAGAATAAGCTGAATGAACAAGGTGATGTGGTTAGAAACAAAGAAATATTGGTGTGCAAAGGTTACTCACAAATGGAAGGTATTGATTTTGAAGAAAAAATTTCTCCTGTTGCTAGAATTGAGGTTGTTAGACTACTACAAATTTTATCAGATGGATGTGAAGTCAACATTTCTGAATGGTGAACTATAAGAAGAAGTTTATGCTGAACAACCATATGGATGTCAGTTGACTGATGAAAAGGACATGGTATGCCGATTGAAGAAATCTCTTTATGGACTAAAGAAAGCTCCTAGAGTTTGGTATGCTAGATTGGACAAATACTTGTTGAAACTTGGATTCAATAAAGGTACTGCTGACAACAATTTGTATTTCAAATTGGATCAGAGAAAAGAATTGATCATTGAAGTCTTTGTTGATGATATTATCTTTGAAGGTGATGATGATTTGTGTATGAATTTTGTCGATGAAATGGAAAGTGAATTTGAAATGTCAATGATAGGAGAGATATAATTCTTTTTGGGATTTCAAGTTACTCAGTTAGATGATGGAATATTTGTAACTCAATCTAAGTATGTGAAAGAATTACTAAAAAAGTTTGACATGGAAGATTCAAAACCAGTTGGTACACCTATGGTGACCAGATGCAAAATTACATAGAAAGATGATACTCCCAAAGAAAATTAGACAAAATATAGGTCAATGATTGGTGGACTAATCTACTTCACTTAGACCAGGCCACACATAATGAATATTGTGTGCATGGTTGCTAGATTTCAAGATGATCCTAAAGAGTCCCATGTGACTGCTGTGAAAATAGTATTTAGATATCTGAAAGGGAAATTTGATCTTTGTCTTTGGTATCCTAAGAATGATGATCTTACTCTAAGTGCTTTTATTGATGCTAATTGGGAAGGAGATGTAGATGATAGGAAGAGTACCAATGGTGGTGCATTCTTCTTAGGTAAGAATCCGGTATCTTGGTTAAGCAAAAATAAAAACTCAGTTTCATTATCTACTGCTGAGGTAGAGTACATTGCTACTGCAAATAGTTGTACCCAAGTATTATGGATGAAGCAAATATTGAGAGATGTCAGAATTGAGTATGAAGAACCCATTGCTATATTCTATGACAATTCGAGCACCATTAACATTTATAAGAATCCAGTATTGCATTCAAAGACAAAGCATATATCCATCAAGTATCACTTCTTGAGAGACAAAGTAAGTGACAAAGAAGTAAGAATGGAGTACATACCTACCAAAGAGAAAATTATAGATATATTTACAAAGCCATTGCCTAAGGATACTTTTGAGTACCTCAGAGGAAAGTTAGGGGTAATTTCCCCTCCTAATCAGAACTAAGATGCAAGTATTTGCATCAGTCCATGAATTCATTTCTATATCATATTCCGGATTGATATTGTGGTGTCTGCTACTTAGGGGGAGTAGTCAGATGTTTTAAAAATTGAAATTAGAGCATATGTAACTTTTCCATTGATGTCAAAGGGGGAGAGAATCAATGTGAAAAAAATGGGAAAGAAGAGCAATGAAGGAAGCAAGAAAAAAGTGCACAATCTCAGGGGGAGATTGTTGAAGAAGAGTTAGTTGGGTTGATGGTATTATTTTTCACATCATGTGTTGCCATCAATGCCAAAGGGCGAGATTGTTGGATGTTGTGGTTGTGCTGCTGATATATTGTTGTCATTTATGTCAACACTATTAGCATTTTAATCTTCTTAAGGCTATATATATTGAGGAGATTGAGAAAATTTCAATAAATATAGTACAGGCAGTTAGTGGAGCTGAGAAGGTTAGAATGTTGGAAAGCTTTGTGTGTTGAAGATCTAAAGGTTCACTTCAAAGGGTTTGTTGTTGAACCTTTCTAGTATGTTTTTCAAAAGTTTCAGAGGTGCACATAAAGTTTTGTGGAAGTTATGAAGATCTATGTGCCTACAGTTATTTAATTTATGTAGATGGTTTTTTGGTCAAAGTGGATGAAATTATGGTAATCTCATGTGTTGCGCATGTACCTATGACATTAATGGATGAGTCTAGATCTTATTCTATCCTTTTTGTACATCCCTAGTGATTGGAGTGTTTGTGATCAGAGATTTTTCCGATATGTGCCTGAGTGTTCATGTTCTTGGCCGACTTTGTGGTGTTAGCATGTTGCAGATCCATGAGGATTAATATTTTATTGTTTGGAATGTTTGGAGATGTTTTTTTGGGTCCTCACTATGTTGTGACCAACTTGTGTTGGTACACATTTAAATTTATTCATGTATCAAGGCCAACAGTTGTAATTTATTCTTTATTGTGGCTGACTAAATAGTGGATGCAAATCCGTGTAGTAGATATATATACAAGATTTTTTTCCTAATTTATGAGAATTTATCAAGTCTACATGTGATGTAAAAGTGTGAATAAAGGTCAGATCATTTAGAGTAGAGTGTGGAAGAGTTTGAAGAAGTTTGGTGTGCCTAACTAGAACTGTAATCAGGCTTTTGCATAAGCTATTTTCTCAGTTCAAATTCATCAGATGGATTTAATCTGATTACTGTATGTAAGCCAGTGAGCCTTCCCTTTGAGTAGTGTGCTCTAGGAAGTGTGCCTGAATGCAAGTGCATTCTCTTTTTATTCTTCATTATACTTCTAACAGGGTATAATCTTGTGGACTAACATCCACCATGGTTTTTCCCCTAACAGGGTTTCCACATATAAAATCTTGGTGTTCATGTGTCTTTGATGTGTTGTTCTTATGCTTGCACTATTAATTATCAAATCTGTGATATAAGGATTGGTTAATGTTGTATAAGTTTGATTTTGGTAACAATTGATTCACCCCCCCCTCTCAGTTGTCTATCCTTGTTTTTCCAACAATGAGTAGACACATTGGGAATTTTTGAAGTATCTAGAGGAGGTTGATCTCTAATTATTTCAACATTCTTCAATTCTTCTAATATTTTTGTAGTGTTTTCTTCCATTTCTTTCTCCATCCTCTTTATATCTTCTTTAACTTTATCCGTTAGAATATTTATTCTTTGTTTGATTCTAAATTCTTATTCCTGATATTGAGATAATTTGAACCTTTCCTCATGAGAAATAGATACACTAGCCTTCTCTAAAGCTTTTTGCCTTATCTTAGCTTCTTCTACAATATCTTCATTTCTCTTATTACTTAGTACATCTTCTAGACTAGCTGGAAGTTGATCAATGATTTCATTTAGTGCCATATTAAACATGTTCATACATATAAATATTGCCTTTTCAATTGTGGTCTTGTCAACATGGAAATTTCATCATAAAGAGTGACAACCTCTTTTAGTGCATCATTTTATACAATTGCATTGATAGTATCCTCAAGTTGTAGATGCTCATGTTCAGTTGTTTCTGGAGATGTTTATTCCTCTTCTTCTTGTATTGTTCTCTTCTTTCTTCTCCTCAAACATAAGATTTCATTTCTTCTTCATCATCTTCCTCCATCATCATCCAAATTCACTAGATTAATATTTCCCCTTTTCCATCTATTTAGTTCTTGGCTTCTTCCTTTTTTTAGTCTTGTTTTGTGTCGAGACTTTAGTGACAACCCTTCTTCTACTAGGAGGTGATTAAGCAGGTATGGAAGCTATGGTAGTGGTAGAGGTAAACCTACTAGTTCTTCTAGGAGTTGGTGTAGCAATAGTGGCTTGAAATGCTTCTATAAGACCCTCGAGAGAACAAAACACCTTATTCAATTTAGACATCATCTTCTCCACATTTGATGTCTTATTCATATTTTCTTCTACCTTCTTCTTGATTTTTTTATTGGTTATTTCATCATATGCGTCAAACCTTTCAATATTGGGATCCTTAGGTTTGCTAAGAAAAATGTCAAAATATGTAATCCAAATAGCTCTAGGGAGCTCATAGGGAAAAAATGTTATCCATGAAGTCCTTGGTTCAACAACCTTCATTTAATAGTTATCTTCCTCCACCATAAAGTTGATATCATTCTTGTATGTTTCTACAACTTGTGATGGTATTCTATACCTCTTCTACATTTAATTTTGAAATGTTTTGAAGAAACCCCAAAATATTGTCACATTGTTTGGTATCTAGAAAGCTACACATGTGATCCCTAATTTTATGTGCCATAGGAATATTATTTCTCCAAACCATATTCTTCATACCAGACATTTATTTCATGAAGTAAAACATAAGACAAATGATCAAGGTGCCATATCAGAAGGTGTAGCATGAATCCTTAGTTTTCTACAATTTTTTCAACATTTTTTATTGCAAAATATCACAAAGGTCATAATATTTTTGTTCCTTCACCATCTAATGAGAAATGATGGTGGTGGTGGTAGTAGAACCTTCTTTTTTTACATAATGAACCTTTTATAAAATGCCTATTGTGGCATATCAGACCCTTAGGTCAAAAATATTATTCACAGTTAGGGTTCTTTTGTTGAATTTATCTATGAAAAGCTTCATAACTTCTTCATTCTTCATGGCCTTTAGTGCTAGCATAGGTATGAAGGAGAAAAATCCAGTCATAACCTTGATGGCTTTTGTAGACACATAAAAATGACCTAGGCCTGCAAGCACTATTTTACCACTTTTCGTCCTAGCATAATTATGTTTCTAACTCACTTTCAACTATTAATTAAATAATTCATATATTTTTATTCTCCATGATTATTAAATAAATAGATCTTATTTATTTATTTAATGCGTCACTAATTATCTAGAGTCTTCTCATAATTAAATAAAGTTTTCAATTTATTTAATTAATCTTTATCATTTATGTCTTCTTGATTATTAAATAAATATATTTTTATTTATTTATTTAATATGTCACTAATTCCCAAATCCTCTTTTAATTAAATAGATTTATTAAATTTATTTAATTAATCAATCACCTCTTCTAAATTAAATAATTATTTCTAATTAAATGCCACTTGCAATGCCTTCGCCTGTTTTTGCTCCTGCGTCTGATATTCTCAGAGAGTGCAATCTTCTCGAGCTTGGCCATAATGCCCAAAGTAAGGGTTTCAAAGATAATGCCGGTGACGACGCGCAAGGAATTGGCTCTAGGTGCTTTCCGGATTCCTTTGCGATTACAGGCACTAGGGTTGGCAGTTGCCCTAACAAAAATTTTGCCAATCATTTTGATGGTTTGAATTTTCCGCCGAGTGGTTCCGCTGGTCAGTTGAATTTTAAGGAAGCCCTTCGTAGTGATGCCCATGGCCACACACTGTCTGGGCGTTCTCGGTCATTTGGAGTCTTGTCACCCTCTCACGATGGAGCCTCTAAGAACCCTCGCTTCCCGACTCACCCTTCATCCTCTACCCCAGAGGTTTGCCTGGATGATTCAGTGAGTAATAGAGAAGAATATTTACAATCCCATGCCCTTATTTGCAGATTTTTGAAGGTGTGACCGAAGCTTTGTGATCTTGATTCTTGTATTTCTTCGTACTGGAAAGAATACCTGGAGGATGACATTAGCATTTATCCCTGTGCAAGGGGGTTTTTTATCTTGGAATTCGAGTCCAAGGAAGATAAATAAATGATACTCGAGATTGGGCCGTGGTTCTTTCAAGGTGATTGTTTATGCACAAAGCAGTGGTTCCCTTCTTTCGATCCATGAATTGAGACATTTTCATCTACTTATCTGTGGGTTTGTTTACCTTACCTTCCCCTGCAGTTTTGGGAAATTAAATGTCTTAAGGCTATTAGTAATTACCTGGGAAAACACCACAACATTTTAAAGGAAACAATCAATTATGGAAATTTGACCTATGCTCGTTTGTGTGTTGAAATGGATGTTTCCAATGGTCTTCCAACATAAATTTTCCTCAAAGTGGGTAATAGGTGATGGTGCCAACCAATTGATTATGAAAGAATCTCCTTTAGGTGCATAAAATGCTTTTCTATAGATCATGTCACTGCAAAGTGTCGAAGGTGACTTGAAAAGGTCAATAAGCCTCTCTCCGCAAGCCCTCTTGGTGGGATGGGGTTGAATCCAACCACTATATCATCTCTCCTTCTATGCAAAAGGCTACTGCCACTTCTCAAACTCTTTAGGAAATTGATCCAATCTCAAGCTCCTTTTTCTCGGTTGATGCAAAAGACAACCCCCAGGTGTTCGGGATTTATAAAGAGCCAAAAGTTGTTCCCACACAAAATTCTCCTCTCCCCCTCGGGGAATCCGCTTCCCAACACAAGAACATTGAGTTTTCATCCATTTCTATGGTTACTTCTACAACCTGCAGTACAGGTGAAACTTTATGTGGGGAAAATGACAATAATTCTCTTCATTCAGAAACAAAACAGGTTTGGACTGAGGTGAAAAGGAAGAAAACACCATCATCAAAACAAATTCATTCAATGGCCTTATGATCATCTAAGAAAGTTAGAAATTTGGAGATTAATTGTTCATTTTTGGTCAGCTATGTGTTGTCTTTATGGTGCATCCCTTGTGGCAAGGGCATGCTTTTAATAGTTTTTTGATGCTTTTACTATGGGAGTTTCCCCCATGGAAGTACTTATTAAAAAAAATAAAATAAAAAATAATAATAATAATTTCTAATTATTTAATTGCCTTATTTGACATTTCCCTCATTTTAAATAAAATAATTTATTTAAAAATGGCTTCACGTGGTTAACTGCTTCTTCTTTTAGTAAATAATCTTATAATAAATTATTTACTATCTCACTAAATCCATATTTTGAATTAATTTTAATTCAAAATGGTAATATTCTTCTACAAATCAAGTAATTGCTAAAATTACCGATTTTCTAAATCTCATCTTCTTGTTCAAACATTATCTTCTTGATTTTTACTAATTTTCATCTCACTGTCACATTTATTCTCCATCCTTGATTTAATTTCTTAAATTAAATCTTGCCCACTCATTTGGAAATCTTAACCTAACCCTAATTAAGGGGTTGTTATTTTGAATCTTGACCACAGATTCTAGGGCACTTATCAGTCTTTAATCTCATCTATCCATACAAAATTGCATTTTCTATAAAATTCCAATTTTGTCTTCATTTCGACATCTCTTATCAACCTCTTGATTTCTTGAGTCTCTTAAAATATTGCAAATTACTCTTGCATTTCTTGAGTTTTAGTTTCTTTCATATTGTTTTATTTAATTACTTGCATTTAGAATTCAATTTCTATTGCATAGTTTATAGTAAATCCTTCAAAACTTTTCTTAGGGCTAGGCCATATAGTAGAGTTTTCTCATCATAATTTTAGGGCACACTCATCATCACAACAAGCTAGAAGGTGCAATGGAAGTCAGCCATGGAGGAGGAAGGGTTTGGTGAGCTCGTTTCGTTTTAGTTCATGTTTTCCTTTTTTATTTTCCTATGCATTCTATTGTCATTATGGGTTTTATTTCTATTGCATGTAAATGTATGCTAATCTAATCTGATCCTTGCAGAAAAATCTTCAATCACATTGGTGAACCCGACTTTTTGACACATTTTTTGTAGGTTTTTCGTACATTTTAATCATTTTTGCAGGTACAGGTACAGAATGACACATTCGCCATCTCCTGTGATGCAACTGCTTTGTTGCGCCACATTTCCAACCCACAACGATGCATACACTCTATTGTGATGCACTTGCTCTGTTTCATAGCGCACTTGCTTTGTTTCATGAAGCATTTGATAACCCGAGCCGCATTCGCTAAACTGAGAACCATAATTACTTCTCACATTGGGTCTAAAATTAGTATCCCTATGACCAAACTTGTTGCATGTGTAGTAGTAACCATATAAGGATTAAGAAGTCATAGCATTACTATTCCTTATCTTTTTACTTCTGCATACATTAGCCTTATGACCAAATTTATTGCAAGCATAGCACTAACCATGAAATGACTGAGAGTTCATAGAATTGTACCTTGGAGGCCTAAATGAATTCTCACTCATCTTTCTTCTACACTCAACTGTCTTATGAGCAAACTTATTTCAAGCATAGTAGTTACCGTTGAACTTGATGGGATCAATTTGCTTAGGGGAAAGCTTTCTGAAGTTCTTGTTCTTATTTTGGACAAGAATGAATCCTCCTTTCTTGCTATCTAGATTTGTCTTTGAATCTCTGGAGAATGTATCCTTAGGTTTTTCAATGCAGGATTTCTCCTCCCTTATTTTATGAATTCCTTCTACTTTGAAGTTATCATATGTGTTGGAGTCTAGGTTGAGTCATTAGGCGCATGATAGGGTCTAAATGCAAAAGTTGTCAATGTTGCATTATGTTGTCAAGCAACTTTTTATCAAAATGGACATAATAATGTTTAGTTAGTCTATAGTTTGAAATGTAGTTGGAGACCATTGGAATTTGATGGTAAATGTTTATAAATATTTTTATGGTCAAACAGGAGTTGGTTGATGAAGTTTTGAAGTGAAAGGAATAAAGAAATTATGTTTTTCTACAATTTTGAATGTTCTTTATTGCTATCCTAAATTGTATAGATCTGTACGATCTTGTGGTGATCTAAAATAAACTATGGATGAATGTAAATTGAATCTACCTTGTTTTTCCACTGGTTTCATGTGATTTTATTGTGTTTCAAGAAAGTTGTGCTCATTTTTCTTTAGACTGGTCTAAACCCTAGGTAGGGTAACCAGGAGAGAATAAAATGTAGAAAGCTTCATTCCACCGGTAGAATCCTCTGAAACTTGGTGGAATGGATTGTCTTGTTGTGTATTTTGATTTTTCAAGGTTGCAAAGGCAAGAGATGGAGTTTGTCACATGTGGAGAAGCCTGAAGGTTTGATACCTTCATGTATCAGACCTAGAAGCCCTGGTGAGTGGAAGAAATTTGTTGTTTGCAATTAGGGAATGATTTATGTGTTGTGAGAAGTTTTTTGAGGCCTTGTAGGATGTGTTTGAAGTATTGGAATGAGATTATAGACCCTAGAACCCAAGAAACCTATTGCTACCAAGCCTAGTTGCTAATTAGGCCTAGTGAAAGCAAGAGGACAATCAATTTTTGAGGCATTCGATACAAAGAACCTTACCCTAATTTTGAGACATGTTTAATAATGGCCAAATGGGTTTTTGAAAAAAGTATTCTTTCCCAGATATCATATATGGTTGGAGAGTTATTCCCAAAAATTCCATTTTGGAAGGATGCAAGGAAGAACAAGAGTTTGTGAAGGAAAAATCTATGTTTGAAGATTAAGGGTGGAAAGAGTGGTTGTTTGTTCTTGTGGTTGTCATGTTGCCCCATGTATTTAAAGATTCTACCACCCTTGAACATTGAGAGGACTGTCACCATCATGGAAGTCTGCCTTGTCATGACTATCTTTGAACTTTGAGAGATGAATGAGCCCATTGTTGTGAAATATGGTATCAATTATCTAGGTTATGCCCTTGCTCTCCATCAATTGGTATCAGAGCATAGGTTTGATTTGAAGAGGAGAATATTTGAAGTGAAGAGGAAAAAATATGCCTCTAAAATGGAATCCAATTGCCAAAGAGGTGAATGAATTTAAGGAGAGACATGTTAGAGAGATAAGAGAAATGAAGGAGAGGCTTGATTCCCTGGAAACAAGTCAGAGGAGAGGAGTGGTCACAGGAGACCTAAGTGACCAAGAAGAAGGGGAAGAGGAAAGTTCCCAAGGAGGGTTCGAGGAAGAGATGGATCTTAATGAATTGAGGATGGAAAAGCTATTGAAGGAAGTTAAGGGAGAAGGCTCAAAGATCAAGATGGATTTACCAATGTATGGAGGGAAATTAGACAATGAAGAACTCCTAAATTCGATAGGAGCACTAGACAACTACTTTGAGTATCAAGAAGTGACTAAAGAACAAAGGGTGAAGTTGGCCAAGACAAAGTTGAAGGGCCATGCCTTAATTTGGTGGAATTATGTACAAGATGAAAGGAGAAAGAAGGGAAAGTCTAAAATCACCTCTTGGGATAGGATGGTTGCTAAACTCAAAGGAAAATTCCTATCTGGTGACTATAACATTCAGTTATTCAGAAGGCTTCAAAACCTTAAACAAAAGGAAATGGATGTGTAAGCCTATACAAAGGAGTTATAAAAATTGAGTGTAAGGGCCATGTAGAAGATGATGTGGAAAAAGTGGCAAGATATCTCAATGGGTTGAGATACAACCTTCAGGATGAACTAAGCCTAACAAACCCAAGAACAATGGAAGAGTGTTATCAATTGGCCATCAAGGTCGAAGATAAGTTGAGGAGAAGGAAAGAAAATAAAAGCAAGGTTAGAGGAAGGAGTTCTAGAGGAAGAGGGTCATTTTCTGATTTAGGATAGTCATATGAGAATCAAGGAGATACAAGTAGAGTTTAAGAACACATTGCAAATTCAAGAAGAAGTTTTAGGGGAAGGGGATTATATTCTAGGGGTAGATTTGGTGCTAGAGGAGGTTCAGGTGGCTTTATTGGGATTTGTTATAAGTGCAATAAATTTGCAGACCACCAAGCATGGTAATGTATTAAGGAGAAGCCATCTACTTCTTTTAGAAGTGAAAGAAGAAATCAGATTACACAAGGTGGAGATGATGCTAAGAGTGTACATTATTCACCACATATTGAAGAGCCAAATATTGGAGAGTTTTTGCTGATGATAAGAAATCTAATCAAAGGGCCAAAGGAGAAGGAACTACCACAAAGAAATTCACTCTTCAGGACTACATGTAAAAGCTAAGGTAACTATTGCAAAGTTGTGATTGATTCAAGTAGTACTGAAAATTTGGTGTCTCTTGAAATGGTAGATAAGTTGAAATTACAAAAGTTATCTCATGCCACTACCTACAAGGTGTCTTGGTTAAACAAAGGGCAACAAGTAGTTGTGAATGAAAAAGTTTTGGTAGAATTTCACATAGGGGGTTATAAGGATAGGGTCTTATGTGATATAATTCCAATGGATGTTTTCCATTTGATTTTGGGGAGACCATGGCAATATGATAGGAATTCCAAGCATGATGGTAGGAAAAACACATATTCCATAGAGAAAGATGGAGTTTCATACACCCTTGCACCATTAAAAGAGGAAAGTCAAGAATAAAAAATGGGTTCTAGTGCTATGTTGGTGATTGAAAAGGAGTTTGTAAAAACCTTAGAGAAGGAAGAAAAAGATCCAAAAGTGGGGCCAAGTTTGATGTTAATGAGTCAAAAAGAGTTCCTAAAGCCCATGAAGGAGGAAAAGATTGATTTTGAAATCATGATCAGACCTCGAATTGTTATGACAACAGTTGACATTTATGACTTGTCATGGGAAGTCCAAAGAATGTTGAAGGATAATGTAGACATAGTTGTGGATGAGTATTCACCAATGTAAAGGATCAATCATTTACATTTTTTTGAAGAGAGTGAATTTGAGTCTAATATAAAAGTTAAGTAGGGTGAATTGTTGGTAAACATAGTGCAAGGTTCAGATTTTTAGTAGTTGGATTGTAAGGATAGAGCTTCCCATTCAACTCACCATATTGGACATGTGCCATTTGAGTTTGAGGATGCAAGTAGATTTATATCTACTACTAGGACAACAAAGAGGGTTGTAGATGGGGAAAATAAAGTTTTCATTGTGGATTTGCATACCAAGATACTTCAGCCAAATATTGCCATGTTGATAGGGTCACTAAGAGAGTGTGAGAAACAAAGCAAAGAAGACATAGCTGGGGATGGTGCTAAACAAGTAGTTATAGAGGAAAATGCTAACATTGTTATAATCCAAGTGTAGGAGGAAGAGTATGAACAATCTGCTGTGAAGACTGAACAATTTCCACTGTCATTGCACAAGGTATTTATGGAAGGTGAATTGCAACATAGTTTATATAACTGTTATATGTTTTGTCAAGGGTTATCACTAGTTGTAAGTAGATTTCAGTCCCTTCAAGTCAAAGGAAACAAGAAACTTGAGTTTGATGCTTCACATACAGAATATAGAGCTACTATTTCAGTTGTTAAGGCACTGTTGAAAGAAGCATTTAGAGATGTAGATGGAGGACATGCTTATTTTGACAAGTTCAAATACCTTTGCCAAGTGTTCAAGAGATCTAAAGTCAAGATGAAACAAGAATGGGAATATTTCAAAGAGGAAAATGGGTAGGGATTTAAAGAAACTAGACAAGAGATTTCAAGCATGGTTCTCATGTTGCCACCCTCCATTCAAGTGGACTTGAATCTTTTATTTCTCTTGGGAGTATGGTGTAGGGGCACCCACAGGTCTTCATGCCTCCAAGGGGTCAAAATTTGATATTTTGTTTTATTTGAGTTGTTTACATGTAATAAGGTCTTATTAGACCATTTCATATGTGTTGGAGTCTAGGTTGAGTCATTAGGTGCATGATAGGGTCTAAATGCAAAAGTTGTCAATGTTGTATTATGTTGTCAAGCAACTTTTTGTCAAAATGGACATAATGGTGTTTAGTTAGTCTATAGTTTGAAATGTATTTGGAGACCATTGGAATGTGATGGTAAATGTTTAAAAATATTTTTATGGTTGAAGAGGAGTTGGTTGATGAAGTTTTGAAGTGAAAGGAATAAATAAATTCTATTTTTCTGCAATTTTGAGCATTCTTTGTTGCTATCTTGAATTGTACAAATCTGTACGATCCTATAGTGATCTTAAATAAATTGTGGATGAATTTAAATTTAATATACCTTATTTTTCCACAGGTTTCATGTTATTTTGTTGTGTCTCAAGCAAGTTGTGCTCATTTTTCTTCAGATTGGTCTAAACCATAGGAACGGTAACCGGGGATAGAATAAAATGTAGAAAGCTCCATTCCACCAGTGGAATCCTCTGAAACTTGGTGGAATGGATTGTATTGTTGTGTATTTTGATGTGTCAAGGTTGCAAAGGTAGGATATGGAGTTTGGCACATGTGGAGAAGCCTAAAGGTTTGATACCTTTATGTATCATACCTAGAAGCCCTAGTGAGTGGAGGAAATTTATTGTTTGCAATTGGGGAATGATTTATGTGTTTTGAGAGGTTGTTTGAGGCCTTGTATGATGTGTTTTAAGCACTGGAATGGGAGTATAGACCCTAGAACCCAATAACCCTACTGCTACCAAGCCTAGTTGCTAATTAGACCTAGTGAAAGCAAGAGGACAGTCAATTTTTGAGGCATTTCATACAAAGAACCCTACCCTAATTTTGAGATATATTTAATAATGGAAAATTGGATATCTGAAACAAGTCTTCTTTACTAGAGATCATATCTAGTTGGAGATTTATATCCAAAAATTCTGAAAGAACAAGAGTTTGTGAAGGAAAACTCTACCTTTGAAGATTAAGGGTGGAAAGAGTGGTTGTTTGTTCTTGTGGTTGTCATGCTGCCCCATGCCTTTAAAGAGTTTTACACCCTTGAAAATTGAGAGAACTATCACCATCATGGAATTCTGCCTTGTCATGATTGTCTTTGAACTTTGAGAGATGAATGATCCTATTGTTGTGAAATATGGTATCGATTGTCTAGGTTATGCCCCTGCTCTGCATCATTTCCTTCTTCAAATTTGAATTTTAAATTTGAGATCACATCTTAAAATCTTTGATGTCACATCCATTTCCTCCTTTTATTTTATCTTTCAATTTTTGAATCTATTCTTTTGATTTTATCTTTTTACTTGAATTTTTCAATTATCTTTTTATTTTTCTAGCATGAACTCATATTTGATATTTTACAATATTTCTTCATCTAGAGCTTCAAGAGTAGACTAGAGTTCTCCTTCAAAATCAACTTCATAATCATCTATATTGATTTATGAACCTTCAAGTTCTATTGCTTCTAGATTTGGTTCTACAATGAACATATCATCGATCTTTTCTACAAACCCCATGTGTTCAAATGCAAGATCTACCTCAACTGTTAATATTTTCAAAGGTAGTTGGCTCTGATACCAATTTTTGAACACACTATAGTGTTGGGGGGTGAATTAGATATATTAGAACTTAACCATTCCCATTTTAATATTAAACATAACATCACATAAGATGAAAGAAGAGTAGAAAATAAAACATGCACCACACAAGGACACAAAGATTTTTACGTGGAAAACCCAATGGGGGAAAACTACGGTGAGAGTTAACTCACAATATATGAAGCTCATTGCTTAAAAATATTAAAATGATGTTTAAGGTTCACTACCTATGGACTTGTAGAATAAGGTGTAAGAACTTAGGGCAAGATACAAGGACTTGATGAGACACACTATCTCAGAGAAGGATACATGAAAATTATAATGAGAACTATGAATATGAACTAATATAAAGAAGAATCCAACATATGCTAATATTGCAATTTTGTTTTTGCACAATTAATCCTTCACACTGAATTCACACATTTCATTTTCAACATACTACTCAATCTCAATCTATCATCACTCGATACAATCATAAATGATTTTTATCTTCTATAAATACCTTCTACAACAACACAAAACTCTAATTAGGCTAACTTAGGAAGAGGATAACAAATAATCTCAAAAAGTCAGCCATACAACATCAATGAAACTTCCTATCCAAGGGATAGAGAGGACCAAATACAACCTTATTACATCTTCCAATATGATCCCAATTTTTTTTTGCAAGTATGGATGTGTTTGGTGGTATTGTCATTAATGTTGGCATTGATGTCAACATAGTTCAAAGTGATTGCAAATGGTACAAGTATAGTTGAGATACTATGGAAGTGTTGAGAGTGCATGGAGCTATATTTATGGTTTTGCAGAGCTATTGATGTCAAGTTATTTTGAGAAAATTAACAAATAAAAAAGATAGTGTTGTGTGTGTGTTTTGAGTGTGCTTCGGTAATGTGCTCTACATTTCTTTTGTGTTGATCCTATGCCTATGTGTATCTATAGAATTTTTTATGGGATTGAATGGATAATATATTCTAAGTTTTAGCTTCTGGGTTGATGGAGAGTGAAAGATGTGTTCACTAGTTTGTGAACCCATTTGGAAAAAACTATTTGTTTGTGGACTGAGAGAGATGTTTCTACTCCATAGTCTTCTAGTGGCTTGTCTCATATCTTGCAGATCTGAAACAAGGTTAATATTGATGTTTTCTATGTTCTAGAAAATGAGATTGTGTTTTGGTCCTCTAGAAGGATTGTTCTAGAACTACTATGTGTGTCTGCATGGTCCGATTGGACTGTTGGAGAGAGTTCGGTGTATGGAAGTTGTTGCAGTTTTTGTGGATGTACTTGAAGGTTTCTAAGAGGTCTTTTAGTGTCTGATGAAGTGTGTTGAGTGATCCATGTGTAATCATTTTGTTGTGGATGAATATACTTAAAAGTTCATTGGTGTTTTCATTATGTTTGGTTGACCTGGTGTCTACACATTACATGAAGATTAAGAATCGATTAAGACAAAGCATGGTTGATCCATGACATTGTTTGGGTTCTAATTAAGTTTATGTTTGGTCCGCTCTCATTCTTATCCACTGCGGGAATGTTGATTCACCGACCTCATTTGAATTTGTAAAAGGAAGAATATGTAGCCAACCTTAAGAATGTTTCTAAGGTTGAAGTTGGTATAAAGGCATGACAAGAAGTTGTGAATTGTGTGAATGGCATAAGTGTGTGAATCAAGTGTGAAAGGCAGAGTGTGAGAAAGTGAATTGAGGCATAAATACTTTGATGTGTTAGATTTCTGAAAGAAGTGAGTTGACAGTGTCTACAATCCTTTGATCAAGCTACGAATGTGTGGAGCCTATTGTGGTGAATTTTATATTGTATTTCTTTGTTTGTAGGTATTGATCCACTTTCTAGATAGTGAGTCCTATTTGTAGGCAGTGAGCCTTTGTATCTAGATAGTGAGTCCTTTCTTGAAACTGAGCCCTCTGGTAGTGAGTCTTTGTATCCGGTATTGCATTACTATTATATTGTGAGTTAATCCTCACCATGATTTTTCCCTCATTGGGTTTTCCATGTAAATCTAGTGTCTTTGGTGTTTTCTTTCTATTATCTGCATTTCATGTTTATACTAAATAATAGATTAAAGTTAAAGTGGAATTAATTAAGCTCAAAAGTAAAAGTAATTTGGTACAAATGATTCACCCCCTCTCAGTTGTCTTGTGTATTTCAAAAATTGGTATAAGAGCTTTGGTTCCTTAGAGAAGAGCTTAATCGTTTGAGGTAGATTAGAAGATGCACAAGTTGCAAATCCCTATTTTTGATGGAGCTGACTACAGTGATTGGAAGGATAATATGAGAGGTTACATGATCTCTCTTGATTTCAAGACTTCGAAAGCTATGGAGACAAAGTATGTTGAATTGGCTAGTGGTCCTTCTTCTGCTGATGAGGAGAATGAAAAAGAAAGGTATGTTATCTTTAGTGCCTTATCTATAACTAAACAGAGAAAAGTTATCTCTTTAGGAACTGCTTATGAAGTATGGGAAAAATTGAAATATATCTATGAAGGGAATGATAGAGTTAAATTGTCAAGGAAGCTAACAACTAAGCACATATTTGAGAACTTGAAAATGGAAGAAGGTGAAGATATTGCAAGCTACTATCAGAGAGTTGAAATTATAGCAAATGAAATAAAAAAACAAGGTGGTACCATGGTAGATGAAGATGTAATAGAGAAAATCTTGATGACCCTATCAAAGTGTTACAATGGCACGGTATATGCTATTGAAGAATCATATGATCCAAAGACATTGACTAAAGAAAAATTATTTGGCACCTTGATTGCATTTGAGATGAGGAAGTTTGAAAGAGAAAAGGAGAAAGCTGAAACAACCTTTAAAGCAATGAAGATACATGATGATCCAGATAGTGATGGTTCAAAAGAGTTGGAAGAAAACTTTACAAGAAAATTGAAGGTACTGATAAGTACAAAGGTATGTTACCTTTTAAATTTTTCAGTTGTGGAAATATTGGCCACTTTGCATCAAAATGTCCAAATAGAGCTGCACACAAGAAGAACAAAGATAATAATTATAAAGACAAAAAGGACAAGAAGTTCAAGAAATTGTATTATGTTAGAGATGCTGGAATTTCTGATGATGAATTTGAGTTTGAGGATGACAAAGATGAATTCTTGTTTTTAGCCTTGGATAATAACTCTGTGTCTGCTAACAATGGAAGATGTGCAAGGGAATTTGGTCTGGAGAAAAAGAAGGATGAGATGGAAGGTAATCTATTTACTACATTTCATGCTAGAAATGATGAAGACTATTGGGTAATTGACAGTGGATGTTCAAATCATATGACCAAAGATAGGAGTAAGTTTACTAAACTTGAAAAGTATGATGGAGGATTAGTTATGTTTGGAGATGATTTTGGTGCTAAGATTGTTGGAAAAGGTACAATTAGTCTATGGAAAACATAGTATTGATGATGTCTATTATGTTAAGGGCTTAAGGAATAATCTTTTGAGTTTTGAACAACTGAGTAGCAAATGGTTTAAGCTTGTATTTTAGGATAACACCTGTGAGATCAAAAAAGGGTTTGAAACTTTGGTAGCTATAGGAAAGAACTCATGGAAACATCTATCAGCTTGAGAGTGGTGATGGTCAGTGCTTTATTTCTCAAGTTGATGAAATTTGGTTGTGGCACCTAAGGATGGGACATGTAAACTTTGATAGTATGATTAGTTTAAGTTCAAGAGAATTTGTTAGAGATCTACCTAGAATCACAAAGCCAACCAATTCTATTTGCAGAAGTTGTTAGTTGGGAAAACAAACATGAAGCAATTTTAAAGGAAAGGAACAATCATCTACCAAAATGTTGGAATTGATTCATATAGACCTCTATGGTCCTACAAGAATAGGAAGCCTAAATGGTGATAGGTATTTTATGCTTTTGATTGATGATTACTCTAGAATGACATGGGCTACTTTTCTTAGAGAGAAAGCTCAAGCTCTAGATAGATTCAAAGTTTTCAAAGAAAGAGTAGAGAATGTAGTAAACCTGAGAATCAAATGTTTAAGATCTGATAGAGGTAGAGAATTCACTTCTGGTGATTTTAATGCATTTTGTGAAGAACACGATATAAAGAGACATTATTCTACCCCTAGAACCACTCAATAGAATGGATTGTGGAAAGGAATAACCGAACTATTCAGGAGGTTGCAAGGATAATGATGAAAGAAGAAAATGTTCCTAATATATATGAGAGAGAAGTAATCCACACTATTGTTTTCATTCTTAACAGAGTTTAGATCAGAGGTAACAACACAAATACTCCTTATGAACTATGGACAAGTAAGAATCCTACTATTAAGTACTATAAGGTGTTTAGAAGTAGATGTTACATTAAAAGAGATGATGAGAATCTTGGAAAGTTTGATTCAAGATGTGATGAAGGTATTTTTCTTGGATATTCAACTAACAAAAAGGCATATAGATGTTTCAATAAAAGACTGGGGAAAATAGTTGAAAGTGCAAATGTAAAGGTTGATGAAGCTATGCATAGACGAGTTGAAATAATTGAAGTTGAACTAGATGATCCTATCTACAAACAAGTACAAGAAGAAGAAAAGGAAGAGGAAGAATAGAGTGAAGAAGAGGAGATTCCAAAACCTACTAAGACTCCTAAGTATGTATAGAAGAATCATCTGAAGGAACAAATAATTGGAGATATATGTGAAGGTGTAAAGAAAAGAAGGAAAGTGGTTGAGATAAGCTTGTGTTTACTTTATAAGATAGAACCTAAGATTGTGAGTGAGGCATGCAAATATGAGAGATGGATGAGAGCAATGAAAGAGAAATTGTAGGAGATAGAGAAGAATCAGACATGGGAATTGGTTCCTACACTTGTAAACAAGAATGTAATTGGTTCAAAATAGGTGTTCAAAAATAAGCTAAATGAAGATAGTGAAATAGTAATAAATAAAGCAAGGCTTGAATGTAAAGGGTATTCACAGGTTGAAGGAATAGACTTTGAAGAGAATTTTTCCCCAGTGGAAAGAATGGAGGCCATTCAGATGTTTTTGGCATTTTTTGCTTGTAAAGATTTCAAAGTGTACTAGATGGATGTTAAATCTACATTCCTGAATTGAGAATTGGAAGAAGAAGTGTACATGGAGCAACCGAAAGGATTTCAGTTATCAGACAAACTAGACATGGTTTGCAAATTGAAAAATACATTACATGGACTTAAAAAGTCTCCCAGAGCATGGTATGCAAGGTTGGACATATATTTAACATAGCAAGGATTCAACAAAGGCTCCACAAACAACAATATCTATTTCAGAGTTGAAGGTAAAAGAATGTTGATAGTTGTGGTATATGTTGATGATATTATTTTTGGAGGAAATGAAGGTATGTGCAAGAAATTTGTAGATGAGATGCAAATTTTTTTTGAAATGTCTATGATTGGTGAGTTGAATTTATTCCTTGGACTTCAAGTGAATCAAATTGATAAGGGGATATTCATTTCACAATCTAAGTATGTCGAAGAATTGTTGAATTTTGGAATAGATGAATCCAAACCGGTCTGTACCCCTATGGTAACTAGATGCAAGCTAAGTAAGGATGATGAATCTTCTAAAGTTGATCAGAGCATGTATAGATCTATGATTAGTGGAATACTATATCTTACTGCTACTAGACTAGATATCATGCATGCAGTATGTTTAGTTTCCAGATTTCTAGAAGAACCTAAAGAAACACATGTTACAGTTGTGAAGAGGATATTCAGATATCTAAAGGGGACTTCAGATTATGGCTTATGATATCCTAAGGAATTTCACCTTGAATGCCTAAACTGATGCTGATTGGGCTAGTTGTGTAGATAACCAAAATATTACTAGTGGTGGTGCACTTTTTCTTGGAGGAAGATTGGTTTCATAGTTGATCAAGAAACATGATTCAATTTCTTTGTCCACTACAAAAGCTGAGTATATTGCAGTAGCATCTTTTTGTACACTGGTAGTTTGGATGAAAAAAACATTGAAGGACAGAGGTGTGATATGTGATGAGCCCATCCCTATCTTTTGTGACAATACAAGTGCAATAAACATTTCAAATAATTTGGTGATGCATTCCAGGACAAAGCATATATCTATCAAATATCACTTCTTGAGGGAGAAGGTGTTGGAGAATGAAGTTAGGCTTGCATATATATCTACTAAGGATCAGATTGTAGATATATTTACTAAGGCTCTTCTAAAGGATAATTTTGAGTATCTCTTGGAGAAGTTAGGGGTTACTACCCCTCCTTGCTTGAACTAGGTGCACATGGAGGTGCATCGGTCTAGTGAATCTATAGATTCTTCTTTATCTAAACTTATGATTGAGGTCTACTCCTCAGGGGGAGTAGATACTATCATTGTTGTAGTATGAGATGTGGATGCACTCCTAAGGGGGAGTGATTAGAGTTTTATGGCAGAAATTTGCTTTGCCATTGATGTCAAAGGGGGAGAGAGAGTCACGCAAAAAAACCTATTTATATCTAGGAAGATAGAGTTGAAAAGGAGAAGAGAGTGTAGAAATGTTGTGTAGGTCATCTAATCTAAAAAAGAAAGGAAATAAGAAGTAGGAGAGTGTGTATGTTGTATGTTGTCTTTCATGTTTTTTCACACCATGTGTTGCCATCAATGAAAAAGGGGGAGATTGTTGCAAGTATGGATGTGTTTGGTGGTATTATCATTAATGTTGTAATTAATTTCAATATAGTTCAGAGTGATTACATATGGTACACGTATAGTTGAGATACTGTGGAAGTGTTGAGAGTACATGGAGCTATATTTATAGTGTTGCAGAAGTGTTGATGTCAAGTGCTTTTGAGAAAATTAACAAATAGTGAAGACACTGTTGTGTGTGCGTTCTGAGTGTGATCAGATAATGTTCTATGTATTTTTTTTGTGTTGATCCTATGCCTGCATGGATATCTAGTATTGTTTATGGGCTTCAATGGATAATACATTTTAAGTTTTAAATTTTGGGTTGATGGAGAGTGAAAGATGTGTTCATCGATGTGTGAACCCATTTGGCAGAACTATTTCTCTATGGACTGGGAGAGATGTTTCTACTCCGTAGTCTTTTGGTGGTTTCTCTTAGATCTTAGAGATCTGATTGAAGGTTAATATTGATTTTTTCTATGTTTTGGAAAATGTGCTTGTGGTTTGGTCCTTTAGAAGGCTTGTTCCAGAGCTACTGTGTGTGTCTGCATGGTCTGGTTGGATTGTTGGAGAGAGTTCGGTGTATGGAAGTTGTTTCAGTTACTGTGGATGTACTTGAAAGTTTCTAAGAGGTGTTCCAGTGTTTGGTGAAGTGTGTTGAGTGATCCATGTGTGATCATTTTGTTGTGGATGCACGCACTTCAAATTTCATTGGTGTTTTCATTAGGTTTGGTCGACCTGGTGTCTACACATTACATGAAGATGAATCATCGATTAAGGAAGTGTGTGATTGATCCAAGACGTTGTTTGGGTCCTAATTAAGTTTTTGTTTGGTCTACTCTCATTCTTATCCACCACGAGAATGTTGAGTCACCGACCTAATTTGAATTTGTAAAAGGAAGAATATGTAGCCAACCTTAAGAATGTTTCTAAGGTTGAAGTTGGTATAACATGTCAAGAAGTTGTGAATTATGTGAATGACATAAGTTTGTAAATCAAGTGAGAAAGGCAAAGTGTGAGAAAGTGAATTGAGGCAACAATACTTTGATGTGTTAGATTTCTAAAAGCAGTGAGCTGACGGTGTCTACAATCCTTTGATCAAGCTACAAATGTGTGGAACCTATTGTGGTGGATTTTCTATTGTATTTATTTTTTTGTAGGTAGTGAGCCTTTGTATCTGGACAGTGAGTCATTTTTGGGCAGTGAGCCCTCTGGTAGTGAGCCTTTGTATCCGGTATTGCATTACTATTATATTGTGAGTTAATCCTCACTGTGTTTTTTCCCTCATTGGGTTTTCCACGTAAATCTAGTGTCTCTAGTGTTTTCTTTACGTTATATACATTTCATGTTTCTACTTAATAATAGATTAAAGTTAAAGTGGAATTGATTAAGGTTAGAAGTAAAAGTAATTTGGTACAATTGATTCATCCACCCTCTTAATTTTCTTGTGCATTTCAACAAAAAATCACACACTGGCACACATCAACCCAAGTTGGCAACAAGGAAATGTGTAGATGAAATGTGAAGCGTATAACTAGTTGGCCCAAGAACATACTTCAAATTGAATTCACTCAATGAGGTTCTAACCAAGATAGTTCAAGACCCAAATGTACCACAACACATCCTAAAAAATAAAAATAACTAATCATGATCAATCATAGATGAAGGAACCAAGCATGTCAGCCCAAACATTAACAAAACCACCAAAACTGCCAACTATTCAACTTTGCACCATTGGGGAGAAACCAAAAACTTCAGGTAGACCAAGATGTGATAATTTTAGTTCATTCGAAATATATCTTCAACCTTTTCCTAATGTTTCTAATCATCATATGCCGGTACAACTAAAGAAACCCATTGATTATATAGCAACAAAGCATTCCAGACAACTTGTAGTAAACTAACATTTGAAAACTGCTCTTGCAAACTACCAAAACACTAGTTTCTATAAAGTAGTGTGCATTTAACATTAATGGCCATGTATCCAAAACCACAAGGCCATCACTTCAATTCTAGAGGAATGTAGAGCATTCCAACATGCCTTCATCAACACTTTACCTGGTAAGAGAATAGACTAGAACTGTGTCACATGTACAAGGTGTAATGGATTGAATTCTTGAATATAAAACCTTCACATCTCATCCATATTATCTTTTGACCCTCAAGACAAAATATTTCTTTGTGGAAGGATGAAAACCAAAACACCTTGACCCTATCTTAGGGTATACACTATGAATACCTTAGCAAAAAAAAATGCAACTTATTTCTATTTATGGTACATAAATTTGGAATGATATCAATGCAAACATGTTTTAAACACATCAAAGCATATGTCTCTACCTCCATATCACAATTAGACACCAGGCTGATCACCATTCTTCCATATGCTACATTGCTGATTGTATCAAAAAATATCATTGCACAACAACTATCTCTAGAGTATTATACAGTCTTAAATACACAAATTTATCATCAATAACAACCAATATTAGGTTTAGATCAATGAAAACACCTATTTCCAACAATTCTACTTCATTAAATATCACCTGATTGTACCCTAAGAAACCATCCATCATAGATAGTAACTCACAACTAGTAACCTTCTATAGCATCACCTCCATATTGGGCAGTGGATAGTTATCTTTTAGTGAAGATATGTTTAAATTTATAAAATCAACACATAATCTTATGTCTCCATTATTTTTCTTTACTAGCACCAAATTAGAGACCCATGTGGAATGTCTAATTGGATTTATAATCCATCCCTCTCTAAGCTTCATTAAGTCCTTTTCCATCTTTGGTGCCAATGCCAAATTGACTTTATAATCCAACCCTCTCTAAGCTTCATTAATTCCTTTTTCATCCTTGGTGCCAATGTTGGGTTAATAAACCATTTATAAAGGCTTAGCATTAGGCCTCAAAGGAATCTCATGCTAAAATAAATCCTTTCTATAAGTCTACAAATCACCACAAGACCATGCAAATAAATGCTTATAATTTCTTAATAAAGCTATAAGCATAAGTCTAATATTGAAATCTAAGTTTTTTCCAATGTAAAATTTCTTAGGAAAAGTATTTGTGCCTAATTTGATTTCTTCTAAATTATTTTCATAGATAGGTTTTGACTTAGCAACATGTTTGTCAGAAGTAT
This sequence comes from Sequoiadendron giganteum, assembly GCA_007115665.2. Classification (NCBI taxonomy): domain Eukaryota; kingdom Viridiplantae; phylum Streptophyta; class Pinopsida; order Cupressales; family Cupressaceae; genus Sequoiadendron; species Sequoiadendron giganteum. The sequence continues at coordinate 334,798,830 of CM021104.1, read as the reverse complement.
CAAAATCTCTCTCTAAGGAAACCAACACTTTTGGGATCTTATTAATTTTTAGTTGAATAACCTCATTCCCAAACATAATTTCCTTTCCATCTATAATTTCCATAAATTTTTAAAAATCTATTTCTTGATTATGGTATTCCTCAATACAATGAAAAAACTTTAAAATATCTTGATCATCATTAAAAAATTATAGATACCAAAATTATTAGGTATTGATGACCTATTTAATATTTCAATGATTGATATACCAGAAAAACTTATATCATTAGACCATACTACAATATTAGCCAATAAATCAACCATGAAATTCTTTGATCTTTTAATCCATTCTATAGAGAATGCATCAAACATTTCTAGAACATCCCATACTACAAACTTATACTATTTTAATCTTTTATTCTTTGAAACATACTTTTCTCTAATCTAGGACATTACCAATTTTGAGTCTCCTAAAACCCTTAGTTCCTTAATTCCATGTTTTATTTCCATATTAAGCCCTAGAAAAAGTGCTTCATATTTTGCTACATTGTTTGTGCATTCAAACTTTAATGAAAATGAGTATTTAAAAGACTTACCTTTTGGTGATATCAAAATCACCCCAACTCCTACTCTTTATTTTGAGCAAGCACCATCAAATAACATCAACCATAAGTTTTTTATTGTATAAGATCCTTAGTTTCTTTAACCAATGGTTTGTCCTTTTCTATTTCCATTTGAGGAGCATTAACTCTAAATTTTTCAATATCAATATCAACAAAGTAGATCCATTCATCACAATCAATGTCCTTAACTAAGCTGGGAGATCTTCTTTCTCTATTTAATGTAACATGCCCCTTGTTCTACACAATAATTTTTTTATGTTTTACAAGTGAACTTAAACTAAATAATAAACACATAGCGATAATTTTTTTCTTTTCAAAACAAAATAATATACACATATGATAGCAATAAATTATCCTTCTCATTTCATTCAAAGAATTGTACAATATTTCACGATATAAATACAAAATACATTTTCCATGTTTTAAAGAAATAGATTTAAGTTACATACATATCTCATCTAATCTTCATTGGCACTAGAAATACAATTGAACCAGGAAATCCCCTTTCAAATCTTGGCTTGCTAACTTAGAGGAGAAGCATCACTTAAGCTCTTTTCTGCCATCCACAGACTAACTACAGTCCCCCACACATCTACCACATATGGTAAGATGGCCCTAACCTTCGACGAAGAGCTTTGGTCTGGAAACCATAAAATACTAGCCTTTTTTAAGTTGGTGTTGTGTCCTACATAGCTAGAACTTTACCATACAACTTATCTATATTCTATGTGTATGAAAATCTCAGACTAGCATGTAAAAAGGTAACCCAATGAACTGATAGTGTAACTAGTGGAAAATTACACCACTTTGGCCAATGTATTCATCACCCAATACTTAGAGTGGACATCACATGCTCACCCACCATTCTAGCTCAATTTGTTAAGTTCATTCATATTTTAAGCATAGGAAATTCCCTCCATTAGATAATCTATAACCCCAAGAACAACCTATATACACTAAGTTCTCTATGACTCCTCTACTAGGTTAAAAATGTGTTTCCATAACCTACCAAATAAAACTAGCTTAAGCTATAAAGACTCTACCCAATTGAAGTACTCAATACTATATATATGTATATATAAACCCATTCCTTAATATGGAGTATGTACAAACACTAAAACAATAGAGATTCCAATCTATAAACAAAAAATGACTTCCAATTTCACAAATGTTGAAAACAATATTTCCCTAGAAGAATATTACTTATATAACCAATCTAAAATCAAACAATCATAAAAGAGTAAGATTTAGCATGCCTGTAAGTATAAAGCTCAAATTGATATAGTTTGTTTCCAATCATAACCTCCTCAAATCAGCTTGTAACTTGATAGAAAATTACTTCCACTCTCCCGAAAACCCTCACAAAATTCTCACAATAAATCTCTTGCAAAATCACCCTCAAACTCTCTCACAAATCTAAAAAAAAATAGAGCAACTTTCAAAAATAATAGTAGAGTGTAGATATGAATCCCTTGGAGGTAAAGAATGCCTCTATTTATACACAAAAATCATCATCTATAGGCTAGAAACAAGGTAAATGAATCACTTCTTAGCTTATATGATTCAACTCAGCTTGGTAAAAAAAAGGTGGCAGATTCCAAACTTAATACTCAACAAAATAGTACAATGGATCTCTTTATTCTTGGACAGCAAGAATGTAATTTAGATATGCAAGGTAAATGATCAAACATGTTGAGTATATTCATTCTAGCTTCTACTTGACTTATTCTCTAATTTACTTTGGTTTCCATCGCTAGATAGAGTTCATAAAATAGACCTCTAAAAAAATGTAGTTATTCATAATTTGGTGCCACATAAACTTCTTACATGTTCTTGGTGTTTGTAGATTAAATACCAAGTCAAATCTTTTAAATGCATTTCAAACTGCATTCATATTCTTGACTATGTCTTATATCTTTTCCCACACACCTTCTATTATATTGCATTCCATTTGCAAGCATGGTAATTCATGTTAAAAGTCTATAGTGTTGCCTTAGTGTGCGCTCTTTATTGCTGCACCAAATACTATATGTGCCCTATATATAATAGTCTATATAGTATACGCTTGGCATTTAAAATATTCGTGCTTATATACAATCAACGCTTATTCAAACATTAGATTATATATATATGTATGCATTATATATATAAATAACTTAACATATTATATATATGTATATATATCAACTCATACGATTATAAATATACTTCATTCAATATTTGAATGCATAAACTTATATCCATTTACTATCCAAATTAATATCGCACATGTATATATAAATATATACATATTTATATTTATATTTATATATATATTAATATACTTGTATGGGTGTTGCCTTCATGTCATTACATACACGTATATCAATATATATACACATATACATATATATTTATTGTATATATATGCATTATATATATATACGTATATATATCAACTCATACGATTATAAATTGTAGTGTAAAAAAAAGTGCACCTTGCTTAATTCAAGATAAATTGACCTAACTTTGTCCTAATCTAGTGTTGTAAAATGTATTTATTTACATCTTCACATTAAATTTGGGAGGCTTGTAAATCAAGTGGACCTAATCTAGTGTTGTAATGTGTTTTACACATTCACATGGGATTTAGGGACCTTCTAATCTAAATGGACTCAAATTTTCCTTAATTTAGTGTTGTAAAGTGTATTTATTTACACTTTCACATTAGATTTTGGGCCCTATTGCATTTATGACCTTTATATCATCATTAATAGGCCTCTATGACCCCATATTGTGCACCACAAGGCATATTTTGGCCACACCAAACAAAATCAACATAAAAACTTAAATTCTTCATTCCCCAACATTCTAGCTGGCAAAATAGACCCTATAAGATGCATTCACCACTTTGGGTGAATGAGTCCCATCTAGGTGGGACTCATTTACCTAGGATGGCGAATGATTCCCATTTGAGCTATTTTCGAGGTTTGAGTGGGAAAAATTGGGTTTTAAGTTCAAATTTCCTCCATGTCGACCTTGGGGATCAAATTAACAATCATGTAAGTGGATTTCCTATATAAATGAGCTCTCAAAAAATAATTTCATCATACATTCATGTTCTCAAGTCAAGAAAGCAAGAGTTAGGAATTTCAAGATCAATTCTAAGGCATTAAAGAGAAAGATTATTCATCATTCATTGTAGCATTTCAAGATCCATCATCATGACAAGGTTCTAATTTCATTACTTCATATTCATGCTTAATTATCTTATTTCATCATTTGGTTTAATTACCTACAAGGGGTTTGACCAAGGCAAACCCCATTCCCTAACAATCAACAAGTTTTTCTCTCTTTTTGTGATTGCAGATCTAAGTACTTTGGAGACTTGAAGATTATTAAATATTATTGAAGATTAGGTTTCAAACTTGTCTCCCCATTTGCAAGGTCATATTCTTCACTAAAATGCCATCTATAGCCCCAAAAATAGAGTTTCAGATTTGAGCACTTGGAGGTACAGAAAGAGCAAACCAAGAGGTACAGATCAAAATTTTGAATTTCCAAAAAAACCAAACTAGACTCATTCACCACAAGTGGTGAATGAGTCCCATTTTTGGTCAATTTTAGATTTTGGCATTTCTGGATACCCTTTTTCAAGAAACCTGTACCTATGCAAAAACCCCGATCTGGGATTGATTCACCTAGATTGGCGAATGAGTCCTAGTGGGCCAAAATTTTAGAATCAGTAGTATTTCCAGCTTTCAACACATTTCTAGGTGCACACATTCTGTTATGTGGCTTTCTATTTTGTTCTTGCATTTTCAAGTCATTTAGTTCAATTCTGCATATCACACTATGTTTTCCAAATTAATGTCTTTTCCAAGTTTACACTTGGTGGTGAACCCCTTATTTGACATCATTTAATTCCATAGAACATTCCCTTTGCTAGATTTCAATCTCCTTTGCATTGAAATCTCAAGGGTTTTTTCTTGAATGAAAAGAGCTAGAAAATTGATCTCTCTCCTTTTAGGTCCAAAACCCTTTAAGCCAAAGAGGGAGGTCACCATTTTCCTCTTTTCATAAATATAATTCATTTTATATTTGAATGCATAAACTTATATCCATTTACTATCCAAATTAATATTGCACGTGTATATATATACATATGTATATTTATATATATTAATATACTTGTATGGGTGTTTCCTTCATGCCATTACATACACGCATATCAGTAAATATACACACACACACACACACATATATATATATATATTTATCATATATATATATATATTTATCATATATATATACATGTCACTTTATCCATCTGATGTTCTCATGCATATGGTTAATTCACCCATAAGCATGCGTAGATACATCTATCTATGTATACTTATGCACATAATTACTCATGTGTATGAGTTCATCATAGAAATGTGTATATGTATGTATATATACATCCTATATATATATCTGATCGATTGTACTCTTAAATAAGTACTCATCAATACAAAGAAACTCAAACACTTATTTCAAGAATGACCTCAAATCAAACAAAACCTCTCCTAAATAATCAATTCAAGGTATCGTACCTTTTTCCTAAAAATATTAACTTGACCATTCTAAAAGTGGGTGTGTGAAAGCTCAGTTAGACTCTTTAAGGATTTCTAGACCAAAAATATTCTCCTGAATGATACTTCCCCTCCCTTCTGGAGGTGTGAATCTATACCTGCAACCAACTTGGCATATTTGCAAAGGTAGTCAATTGATCATAAAATAATCACTTGCAATATATACTCAATAGTCAGAATTAAGACACATATATAATATCAATTTGAATCAACCATTTATTCATTATATTTCCAATGATTCATACAAACACAATATATTCACATTTATTTGCAATGAAGTTAAAAACAAACAAACATATGCAAGTATTTCATCTATCTAGGTAAACGTGTAACACCCCACCATGCAAACCCCATAGGACACAACTACTAAGCAATAATAGAACAATTTAAAAAAAACAACAATAACATTAAACATAAATAATTAACTAGTCAACATAAATATATTATTTGACATCAACCTAGTCCCATGGGGTAACATGGTGCGCTACTCAAAATGAACCCAAAACAACTACAACATTAAACGATACCAAACTAAATAAATGATAGAAACATGAATAAGAAATAATATAAATATAAAATTCATCCAACATGAATAAGATAGATACATAAAAGCATGAACAACATATTATTACATTACAATTTCCAAGTTCATAATACATTCATGGAACATATTTCCACAAATACAACACATAAGATACCAATGTTACATTACAAAGCTGCTTCCCCTATAATATTAGGAAGAGTACAACATAATCCAGAAGAATACAATAATGAAGAATTGAATACATAAAAGGTACAATATTCCTTTGTGTGAAGCTCTAAGATCACTATATCTAATTTCGTATCACGATAATCTCCTGGGGACCCAATGGGTGCTTTGCGTGTTTCCACCCGACCTTGTGAACCCAAACGAACACCCCCCATGCAAGAAGTCGATAAGAAAGAACCCTTAGCCACAAAGTAAAAAACACAAAGGACTAACACCACACAACTTAAGACCACATAACAACATAAACAACAACAATAATAAAACTCCAGAGGCAACAAGAACAAGGGAAAACAACGGGCACAGTGGGAGAGTGTCATCACATGGCCTTACATGGATTCACCAGGCTACCTAACATTAGGAACCGCCTCCATCTATGTGTATTAACCAGGCTACCTAACACTAAGAACCGCCTCCATCTATGGTTAACCAGGCATCCTATCTCAAGGTGATGCCCCATAGGGTGACTCATGTGGAGCCACTTACCTTTCGCGGAGACAAGGTAGTAACCTTACCAAATAGGTCTTCCCACCCATCCTTAGCCTTTGAGATCACTAACGACATGGGTGAGGTGCATGTTTTAGTCTTGTTATGTGTTAACTAACCCAACCCACTAGATACATTAATTAGGTTATCACTTATTTAAGGTAACTCTTCCATGGATGACCACTTGTACACCAACCCCCATGAAGAGCCACTCTCCCCTATGGTTACCCCAAAACAAAAGACAAGTAAAGGGTGTCAATCCTCAAAACATAAAGGACCACATTTCAAAACAAGGTGTACGAGGCATGACTATCTCGTGACTACATAAAGTATCAAACCCATTTAACTAGGAGGTACCACCCACACACATATTCACAAGGTAAAAAGATAGACAAAAAGGTGCACAACAAACGTGCAAACATAAAATTTCCCCTAGCCTCTGGAGGTAAGTACCCATCTACCTAGGAACCAAAATAACACATTATTGCAATAAAAATCATATTTTCAAATTATATAAAATTTAACCCGAATTCAACATATGGCACATCAAATAAAAATTTCCGTCGTATTAAAATCCATTCCAACTTATTAAATTCATTTCAAAATTAAATATTTCAACTAAATCTATAGAAATAACCATTCATATTTTATATTTAACTTTGGAACTTCATTTACATAATATTAACTATCTCATCAAATTTAATAAAGATAGACTACAATTTCTACAATTATTCAAACTCACAAATATACTTCGTGAATAAAATATTGAAACTTAAACTATTAAAACAATTAAAAATAAAATGTGTATATTTTAATCTTACACAATATTTATTTCTTGGTTTTGTTTCTTTTTCCAAAACAGAATGATCTCTAAATCTTCTTTTCCATGATCGTTAACTCTACTTTGCAAATTCATTTCACAATACAAGTTTAATAAAACAACATTTAAATATGAGTTTAATCGAGAATTTTTTTTTGTTCTAAATTCCAAAATTGAAATTACTTTTACACTACCATAATATATTTATTTCTAAATATATACACACACACACACATATATATTTCTATATATATATATATATATATACATATGTATATATGTATATATCCCTATCCAAAAGGAAATGTTAAATTAAAATTATTGCAGCATATCAGTAGAACGGAATTAAATGAATATCTATCCATGATACTGATGTATAGACATATATATATATTATAATTATTTAAAAACTGAATTTAAATTTTAATGCAAATCATTGTGCATATATAATATAGAGAATTAAAATTATTGCAGACCCATACATATAAAATATAAATTATAAACCCATGACTAACACTATGTATGGGGCACAACCCTCCTTAGGATGGTTGTGCACAACAACCATAGGCTGCTGCATAGTCATCCTAAGGAGGATGACCAATGCCAATCCACATGAAATAATGGGAGTTTGGGGAGGGGATGCACATGGATGGATAAGGGGAAGAAACAAAATGCTAAAGGTACTGCTACCTCTGTCACCTCCAAATAAGAACAGTTCTGCCACAAATCGATACACCAATACAAGAAAACCTACATACCATTAAATATATATATATATATATATATATATATATATATATATATATATATATATATATATATATAAGATGCATAATCAATAGAGAAGAATTGCGCATAGCCCAACACACAAAATTACTCAGGTAACAAGAATCAAATAGGTGAATTACAATAGCCGGAATAAGAAGAAGAGGATCTTTGGCCAAATAAAAATTACAAAGAAATCACTATGGAAATGGTTGGAAATAAAACCATAAACGAATGGATTGCAAACAAAGCCAAATATACTAGAAATAAAATACACTTCCAGGCGATTGCCAGTCAAGCTCACACATCAAAGTACTAAATAACGATACTGGGTAGGACATGGAGGGGAAAGTGAAATACAAAGGCTGAAGATGACATTTACATAACAAGGATTCCACAAAAATGATAATTCAAATCATCACAGAATACATAATGTAATTTCACAATTTTCAATCTTTTCTTTTCAACATAAAATTACAAAGATTTTCAAGGATTACACAACTACCTAGAGTCCTTCGATTGAATTTGATTTGCAGAAAAATTGTTGCATTGTGTGTATCCAACCAATCATGTTCTTCACCAAATTTAGAGATCCGCAACCTCCAGAAGAAATTTTGAAGAACAATAATCCAGGACAATTTACAATTCTAAATTCTTCTAACAATTTTCGAAAGAAAAATACAAAGATTTCAATTTCCAAAAAAACTTCAAAATTATGAATTGTAGACAAACATTACTTTCCTTCTCTCCGTTTTTTTGAAAAAAATAGATTGGATATAAAATCCCAAGAAGGCAAAAATCAGAACATTACAAAAAACTTCTCAATTTCACTGCACATGGGAAATAGTCACTTGCCTTCAATTTCATTTTTTGCTAATTTTCGAATAGGCATATTTTCCAAAATTTCCTAAACTAACTATTTCTTCCAAAATTTAAACAACATAATTTCCTTGTTAAAATATAATTAACTTCTTAAGACAAATAAATATTATTAAAATAAATAAATAACATTATAACCCAAGCCACATTTAAATTTAAAATTTAATATTAAACTAACTATTCGATGATAGAATTAGTCATCATAATAATAATTTCAATGACTTAATTTAAATAATCAATAAAACAATTTATCAACTTATATTTATTTAAATTAAATGGTATTCTTAAGATAATTTAAATTTTGCAATATTAATAAAACTATCAATGTATAAAATATTAACACTATCACATTTATTTTCTAAGAGAATTAATGTCATTTAATAGCATTACAATTTAATTACTTAACTAACCACATCAAAGAATAACATTTAATTTAAAGAAATTATTCAATAACATGGCCATAACTGAAACCTTAAATATACATTACAAAAAACCATGAAAGTAAATAGCTCAAATTAAAAATCATACCTACACGAACAAAGTATGGAAATAAGACATGAACAAACAATGACTAAACCATAGACATAGACAGGGGTACTTTCTTATCAACTCCCTAACCACATCAAACCATTGGGTATGTCGGGCGGACTCAGACCTGAAAATGTGAATGGAGTTGACATCCGATACCTACAGTCCTACATAACACCAAATGTCGAACAACATATACATATACATATAAAATCATAATCATACTTATTGTGAAAGAGAATTGTGGTGAGGCGGGGCACTCACAGACGAGCGATGCAACACCGTCTCCCTCACCTGAATCATATACAATAATCAAAATCTAAACACAACATCATCATCATAAAGGAATCAGTAACATCATCATAAGCATAAGTATCCAACACATGTGTCCAAATATCAAAAGAAAAGAAACATAATTGTCCACCAATCCAAATAACATGGTGAAATAGATGACTATCAAGTATCAAGTATGCATCAAAACATAACCAGAAATCAAATAGAGTCAAAACACACACAAAGTAGTATCATAAAGTATCAGTAACATGAGAGGCACTACAAAATGTAACTGGGTAAATATACTATGGGGTGTAACATATTCCCCCCTTGTGAATCATCATCCCCGATGATCTTATGTAGAAAATATAAATAAAACACCACACATAATATTATTTTCAAGAACTCTCAAAAGCATTAAAAACATGTGGAAACTTTTTCTCAATTTTAGCATAGTCTTCCCAAGTAGCAGAATCTTCTGAGTACTGGTCCTAGTAGAATTTTCACTACAAAACCTCTTAGTTATATAAATGAAGCTTACATGTTCCAAGGACTTTAATAGGTTTGATTGTTAATACTCCAAGGTTCTATACCTGTAAAGCATTCCAATCAATAACATGATTATCACCTGGTTTATACTTCTTTAGGTATGAGACATGAAATATATTATGCATTCGAGCAAGAGTTGGTGGCAATGCTATTCAATAAGAAATAGGGTTTAATTCTTCTAGAACCTCAAATGGACGTACATATCATGGATCTAGTTTAGACAACTTTCCAAACTTGATGGAACTCTTTTAAGGTTTTACTCTCAACAACACATTTTCCCCTTTTCCAAATTTTCTAGGTACTCTTTTAGAATTTGTATAGCTTTTTTGCCTATCATTGGCTTCAGCTAGCATTTTCTTAATAATTCCAACTTTCTCTTCCATTTTTGACAACATCTCTAGTCCAAGACTTATCCTATCCTATAGCTTATCCCATCTTATAAGAGTTTGAAATTTTTTATTGTACAATGCTTCAAAAGGATCCATCTTAATCACAGAATGATAGGAATTGTTAGATGCAAACTCCACTAAAGGCATGTAATCTTCCCACTTGTATTACTGATCCATGTAATTTATTCTCAGTAGATCTTCTAATACTTGATTCACCCTTTTAGTTTACCTATCCCTCTCTTGATAATATGCAAAACTTATATTCAATCGAGTTCCAAGTGAGGAGAACAAGGTTTTCCAAAACCTAGATGTCACACGAGCATCCCTATTTGAAATAATATTTTCAAGAATCCCATGTAATCTAAACACCTCTTGAATGAAATTTTGAGCTATGATAGGAGCTCCATCCATTAAATTTTCAGGAATAAAAAGCACTACTTTGGTAAGTTCTTCCACTACCACCAAAATTAAATTGTTCTTATTCCTTGACATAGGAAGACCTTGTACAAAGTCCATACTAATGACTTTCCACTTCCTCGTAGGAAAATCATGAGGATACAAAAGACTTGCTAGGTGATGATGTTCAACTTTCAACCTTTGACACTATAAGCATCTTGCTACAAATATAGTATCATCTCCTATCATCCCTTTCCAGAAATATAATGGTTTCACATTAGCCAAAATTTTAGTTACACCTAGTTATCTAGAATATGATGATTCATGCACTTCTTTCCACACCAAATTTCTCAACTCTTTAGAGTTAGGCACATAAATTCTTCCTTTAAACCTTAACAATCCACTAGGTTCAAAATGAAATCCTTCATACCTTGAATCTTGTGGATTATCCACAAGTGCATGCTTAACTTTCTCATGGTACTCATCACCCTTGGATTTATACAATACTTGACCTTTAAAGTTAGTTTGAATGGATACCATTGAGATGATATGCCTTCTATGACTTAGGGTATCGACAACCTGATTTTATTTTTCGTTGATATGGTTGATATTGAAGTCATAATCATATATCAACTCTAACAATTTCCATTGTCATGCATTCAGATTGGGTTGAGTAAACAAATAATTAAGACCATGGTGATCAGTCTTTAGTTCAAAAGAATTCCCAATAAAATAATGTCTCCATATCTACAATGCATGAAAAATTATTGCTAACTCTAAATTATGCGATGAATAATTTTTCTCATAGGGTTTCAACTTTCTGGATTCATATGCAATGACCTTCCATTCTTGCATTAACACTCCACCTATTCCTTCTCCTAACACATCCATGATGGCAGTGAATTCACCCTTTGAATCTGGTACCTTCAATATTGATGTTGTAGTCAACTTCTCCTTGAGTGGATCAAATGCCACTACCATCCACTCAAACTTCTTTCATTTCCTTTGCAATGAATTAATAAGAAAATCTATCTTGGAAAAGTTTGCAACAAAATTCTAATAGTATGCAACCAATCCCATGAAAATTCTAACCTCTAGTATGTTCTTAGGTATTAGGCATTCTAGCACCTCTTTTATTTTATCTAGATCCATTGAAATTCCCTCAACTAAAATTACGTGACCAAAATATCGCACCTTCTTCTAAAAGAAAGTACACTTAGAGAGTTTTCCATACAATTTATGTTCTCTTAACTACTAGAGAACTATCTCTAAATGTTTGTAATGCTCCTCTTCATCCTTAGAATAAATTAAGATATCATCCAAGAATAATAAAACAAACCTATCCAAACAATCCCTAAAAACATTGTTCATTAGGTTCATAAATGCCACAGGTGCATTAGTAAGTCTGAAAGGTAAGACTGTAAACTCATAATGCCTGTATCTAGTTCTAAAGGTAGTTTTGAATATTTCATCTTTGATTCTCAATTGATGGTAACTTGATCACAAATCAATCTTTGAAAACACAACCAATCCTCGCATCTGATAAAAAAGATCATCGATACATGGCAATGGATATTTATTCTTTATCATTACTTTGTTAAGCATCTAATAGTCAATACACAAGTGTATTGTTCTATCCTTCTTTTTCACAAAGATTACTAGCACTCCCCAAGATAAAACATTGGGTCTTATCAATCCCTTAGATAATAACTCCTCCAACTGTGCCTTGAGTTCCATTAATTCTGTAGTAGTCATTCTATAGGGAACCTTAGAAATAGGTTCAGATCCTAGTACAATTTCAATAGAGAAATTGAATACCCTCTTGGGAGTTAATCCAGGTAGCTAATCTATAAATACATCCATAAATTTCCATAAAATGGAATACTGCTCTACACCCGTTTCTTTAGATTCCACCATTTCTCCTTCTTCAATCTCTAGAGGATCTTGTGGTTCACAATCCATGACATTATCTTTAGGAATGACTTCCTTGAGTTATTCTATTTTGAATAAAAATAGTTGTCAACCTTTATTTTTTACCCTAAGCATTTGCATGGCATAAATCTATCACAACTTAATCTCTCTTGGAGTTCCTTGCAATGTCACCCAATTTCCTAGATCATCAAGAAATTATACTACCTTGGAAGGACAATCCACTTTGGATCTATGTTTCCATAGCCAATTCATTCCTAAAATGACATCATAAGATCCTAGGGGTGTTATGTAAAAGTTTACTTTAGTTGAGAAACTAGAAAGTTCTACCCTAGCTTCGAACAAGCATTGCCTCACCGTTGCTCTTGTCTAGTTTGCATACTCAAAAACCCAATACTTTTCCATAAATCCAAATTTTCTATATATTTTATTAGCTACTCTAGGTGAAACAATTTTTTTTGTTTCTCTAGTACCAATAAGTATAGATATAGGTATACCAAAAAAAATACTTAGAGTTTCTACTAGCGTGACCTGGTACTTAGCTTGTCGATTGTCCAAGGCTACATGGATCTTCTACTAGAATGTAGTTCATTGTGGAGGAAGAGAATTTCCATTTTCTTGAGATCTTGAAGGCTTGTTGGGACATTGAGCAACATAAAGATCTCCTCTACAAGCATAGAAGCCTTCTATGGGTGCCTTCCTTTTTGCAGACTTCTCAAATTTATTGATATTCCCTCCAGTATTGTTGGATTTTTTGTTGTTATTGTTGTTTCCTTGTCGATATCTTCTTGGTTCCTTCTAGTTATGATATCCCTTATTTCCTTTCCTTTGATTTTCTTGTGCTCCAACAGACTTCCTTGGAACCTAATTTACTTGAGACCCACCAAACTTCTTTCAATTTCTATTCTCCTAGTTGATTGAAATGGGTTTGAGCTACTCTTGCTTGACTTATTTTTCATATCTAGATCCATAGTATTTGGACCATGTACATCCACTTCACCACCGATTGAGCTTTTCGGCCCCATAATGAACTTTCTAATATGAAAACATTCATCCTTCTGGTACATTGGCATGTAATTCAGAAGATGAGTGAAATTTTCCTAGTAATCGGTCATTGACATATCACCTTGCCTCAAGTTTTGGAAATCATTCAATTTTTGGTCATAAAAGAGTTGAGGTAGCCATCTTTTCTGAAATATTTTAGAAAACTCATTCCAAGTTAAAGTTAGAGAACTAAGACCAAGTTCCATCTTTTTGTTCATCCACTAGTTAGAAGCTTCTCCCACTAACTAAAATGCACCCCAAACAACTTTGGTGACCTCAGAATAGTTTTTTATCTCAAAATATTTTTCCATTTGAATTAACAAAGCATCAACCTCATCTCCACTGGTGCTTCCTTGAAATTTTGGTGGGGTAACTTTTCTCATATCCCTGGACAACTCAATGGCCACACGTTTTATTTTGCTACTTTCAGATTTGGATAGAGATTCTTCTTCCCTATTTTGATTTGATTGATTAAGATCATGAGAATTATCTCCTTCATCCTCATTAGGTATTTCTTCCTCTTCACCTAATGAAACTTCCTATTCTTCTTTTTCTTTCCTTTTCACTTTTTATTCAATTTTTTCTATCCTTGCCCTAGTTTCATCCATGATGTCCAAGATACGATCCTCCTTGGTTTTCGTATTTATATCTAGACCTTGTCCAACTTCCTAACTTTCTTCAGGATTATTCCTTTTTCTTACCATCTTTTCAAGAAAAATTTATACATGAAGGTTCATCTATGGGTATGTGTAGGATCATCATGGAAAAAATAGGCCCTTAAGTGGCGATGAAAATTCAAAAAATTAGAGTTAGGAAACTTGACATAAAAAATTGAATAATTTATCTATATTATTTAAAAAATATGTAAGAGTAGAATCTATAGAAAATTGAATTTAGTTTCTAAAATACTAGGTTTGTTTAAAAAAAAAAAATCTATTTGGTGAAAATTTGAAATTTCAATGCAGTAGTACTTAAATTTCAGGGAAAAATTAAGAAGTAGGTGTTTTTCTGACCACCCTAACCACAATAAAATGATAATATTTTTTATAAGATTTTAGATATAAGTATAGGACTCATGTCCCGATGTGAAGCATATTTTTTTGTAATTTTTTTCCAAGTAAATAATTAATTATGAATTTTTTATTACAACTTTAAAAAAATATAAAAACTCGTATGTCTGACCACCTTAATCTGGTCAAAAATTCATGAAATTCAATTTTTTTTTTTTGAATCCTATATTATGTGAAGTATAGAATTTGACACATGTTTTGGATTCAAAAAATATGATACTATTTGAAAGCTATAGATGTTTTTCAATCAACATATCAATCAAGACTTTAGTTGTAATTCAAATAGAAAATGAATAATAATTATTTATTAAATTCAAAGTAAAGCATAATTTATATTGGTGGAAAGTTGAGAATATCCTTTAAAAACCCTTTTCGTTTCATCAATTTTGGGTAAAAAAATGTCGTCAACCACATGGGTCATCATATCACTTACATATCGCCACTTTTTGGCCCATCATGATCCTGCACATACCCCTATATTAGATACTATCATGGTTCACTTAATATATTGAAAACTTTTCAAAAGAGAAAACATTCACACAGAAGAAATTCTATTATGCTCACAAGTTTTGATATAGAAAAAAACTTTTCATTTATTCATAAGGATTTCAATTTCCTTTCATTTACATTCAATGACTATTTGAGTAGTCAAGAGGAGAGTATCCATCAGATTCACTCTCAGATACATAACTTAATGGGGTATACCCTTCAAATTTTTATTCATCTCTCATTTGTCCTTCTCTATCCCAAAAAGGATAGTATCCCTCAAATTTATCTTTCAATACATAATTATGAGGTACATAACCTTCTGACTCACCACTTGATGTTATAACAATTATTTCAGCCATGGGTAAAACATGAGGATCTATAAAAAACATAACTTGACTGACGCTACATTATGAGGGAATATCCTTAGAAAGTGATAGTGAGTCCATTTTTTTCAAAGAGATAGGAGGTAGATAGTTGAAGTTGGCTTCATTCCTCATCCTTCTCTTTTATTGCTTAATTTATGATAGAGCATGACTAATTGTCTTGGTATCACTTAGCTAGATGGCATTGTCATAGTTAGTTCCCTCTATGGTATGAACAAGGGCTTCCTTTTCTTTCTTGGCCCTCAGGTAATGCTCATTTCTAATTAATGACTTTCTTGAAGTTAACCTAAGATGCACCATCCTAACACAAGAATTTACCAAACATTAGATTCAAATAATGTTGGAAGGGAAAAAATAGTGAGCAAGTAGGTTCCAGAGCTAAGCTTGATAGCTTTTATATCACATGTAACATGCCCCTTGTACTACATAATAATTTTTCTATGTTTTACCGTAAGTAAATTTAAAATAAATTCCAAACACATAGTGATACAAATTTTCTTTTCAAAACAAGATAATATTCACATATTATAGCAATAAATTAGCCTTCTCATTTCATTCAACAAATTGAAAAATATTTCCAAAGAAATGTTTTCATGATCTAAATACAAAATAAATTTTCCATCTTTCAAAGAAATAGATACAAGTTACATACATAGCTCATCCGAGCTTCATTGGCACTAGAAATACAATTGAACCAAGAAATCCCCTTTCAAATATTGGCTTGACGACTAAGAGGAGAAGCATCACTCCAACACTTTTTTGCCATCCACAGACTAATTGTGTTCCCCAACACATCTAGCACATATGGTAAGATGGCCCTACCCTTTGATGAAGAGCTTTGGTCTAGAAACCACAAAATACTAGCCTTTTTTGAGCTAGTGTCGTTTCCTACATAATTGAAACTTTACCATACAACATATCTATATTCTATGTGTATGACAATCTAAGACTAGCATGAAAAAATGTAACACAATGATTTGAAAGTGTAACCAATGGAAAATTACACCACTATGGACAAAGTATTCATCACCCAGTACTTCAAGTGGACATCACACACTCACCCACCATTCTAGGTCAATTTGTTAAGTTTAATCATATTCTATGTATAGGAAATTCCCTCCATTTGATAACCTATAACCATAGGAACAACCTATTGAACCACCAAAAGGATACACAATAGGGAAAGAGGATTCTCCTTACTAGGCCCCTAGGGTTTTTCACCTAGGAGCACTTGGTTTAGGAATGGGCTCTCTTTCACCTTAGTGATATGATTTTTGGGTGAGTTCATTTAAATATAGGGGTTTTATTCTATGTGTTTATGTCTAGATGAAATAGTCTAAGTGTTGGAAATAGATAAAAGAAACTAAATGTTGATATGAAACATAGAAAATAGACTATGTTTGAAAACACAATTGTGTATGTAAGCATAAACTAGAATGACCTAAAAATGTAAAATTTAACAAAACAAAAATCTATAAATAAAAGAGGAGTACCTAGAAATATTTTGTAGACCTGAGGGAACTTTGAAATTCTGGAAATACTTATTTTTATGCCTGACGGGACACTTGTGCTAAGTTGGGTGACCTAGTCCTTTTTCGAGGTGATTTCAGAAAACTGCTCTGAGGCCTGTTTCAGCCAAATGGTATCCGGATCCACAAAAATCTCTGAAAAATATGCATAGAGGGACTAGGTCCCCACAACTGGTGGGAATGTCCCTTTTGTCTTTTCTAAAAATTGGAAGGTGGAAACAGAGGCTCTTGATCTGCACTTTTTGTTCCTCCAAGTGCTCAAACCAGAAACCTTAATCTTCAGCATGTAGGTATCCTTTTGTGGATGTTGTGCCCTAGTTGTCAAGGAAGTTCCCTAAAAATTATTCAATCCATTTTTGAATGGTTTCCAAACCTACAAAATAACTAGATTTGCAAACACACATGCAAAGAGGAGACAAAGGGTTAGGGTTAGAGATTAGGGGTTTGCCTTAGTCAAACCCCTTTGATGATAATCAAATCCAACTGAGAAAAAAATTAAAGGAGAGTAAGATTGAAGATGAACTTAATAGAAATGCTTACCAAACCTTTGTTGTTGATGGTCTGCAACATGCATGAATCAACTCCAATGGAGATGGCTTGTGAAACCCTAATGCTTGTATGCTTGCTTGTGAAAAATTGGATGCTAGAGTGCTTGTGAAGATTGAGTGAAGGTGAAAAAAATGATCTTAGGAGAGATCAAAATGAGGATGAAAACCCTTATTTGTACATGTAAAACCCTAATTTTCCAAAAATTCAACTTGATAGGCCGACCCTAGGGTTTAGGAGGAAAGATTCCCATTGATTTTTATTTAAAATTTGAAATTTATGCCTAAAGGGACTAGGTTGCCCAAAGTGGCGACCTAGTGCACTTGGGAAAATTTAAGTGGTGCTCAGGAATTAATTTGTGTTTAATGAAGTTAATCAGCTTTTCCTTCGAAACACACTTAGGTCAGGACTAAAATTACATTAAGGGGACAAATTAGCATATAAAAAGGGTTGATTTAAGGCTGATGAGCCTAGATAAGTGTGAAAATGCAACACAACACTTTACAACACTTTGTCTTAAGGCTTAGGAAGGTGTAAGAATGTATTATTTAGGTGAATTATGTTGAAAGTGTCTTAGAAAAGTGAGGAAATGCATTACAACACCTCACAACACCTTAGTAAAATATTGTTATGTCATTAATGAATTGCAAGCTTACAAGGCTGAATTATGGTAATCAAGGCCAAAATCTAATGGAAAAGACCAAAATGAGTGAAAAAGTGCCAAGGTATACACTTTTTGTTGACACACCTATATACACTAAGTTCTCTATGACTCCTCTACTAGGTTAAACATGTATTTCCATAACCTACCAAATCAAACTAGCTTAAGCTATAAAGGCTCCACCCAATTTAAGTACTTAATACTATATATATGTATATATATACACCCACTCCTTAATATGGAGTATGTACATTCAAATAATAGATATTCCAATCTATAAACAATAAATGACTTCCAATTTCACAAATGTTGAAAACAATATTTACCTAAAAGCATATTACTTATATAATCAATCTAAAATCAATCATAAAAGAGTAAGATTCAACATGCATTTAATTTTAAAGCTCCTATTGATCTAGCTAGTTTCTAATCCTAATGTCCTCAAATCAGCTTATAACTTGACAACAAATTACTCCCACTCTCTCAAAAACCCTCACAATAAATATCTTGTAAAATCACCCTCAAACTCTCTCACAAATCTTAGGAAAAATATAAAAACTTTCAGAAAATAATAATAGAGTGCAGATATGTATCCCTTGGAGGTAAATAATGCCTCTATTTATACACAAAATTCAGCATCTATAGGCTAGAAACAAGGAAAATGAATTGATACTTCTTAGCTTATATGATTTGACTTAGCTTGGTAAACAAAAGGTGGCATAATCCAAACTTAATACTTAGCAAAATAGTACAATAGGTTGCTTCATTCTTGGACAACAAGAATGCATTTCAGATATGCAAGGTAAATGATCAAACATGTCAATTCTATTCATGCAAGCTTCTACTTGACTTATTCTCCAATTTACTTTGGTTTCCATTTTTGGATAGAGTTCATAAAAAAGACTTCTAAAGAAATGAAATTATTCATAATTTGGTGCCACATAAACTTCTTATGTGATGTTGGTGTTTGTAGATTAAAGACCAAGTCAAATCTTTTAAATGCATTTCAAAATACCTTCAATTATCTTTACTATGTCTTATATATTTTCCCATGGGTCTTCGATTATATTGCCTTCCATTTAGAAGCATGGTAATTCATGTTAAAAGTATATAGCACTTCTTTAGTGCACGCTCTTTACTACTGCGCCAAACACTATATGTGTGCTATATACAATAGTCTATATAGTATGCGTTTTTCATTTAAAATATCGGTTCTTATATAATCAACGCTTATTCAAACATTAGATTATATAAATAATATATATATATTTATGCATTATATATTCCATTATACATATATATAAATAACCTAACATGTTATTATAAATATATATATACGTATATATACATATATATATCAATTCATACGATTATAAATATAATCTATTCCATATTTGAATGCATAAAATTATATCCATTTAATATCCAAATTAATATCACATATGCATATATACATATGTATATTTATATTAATATACTTGTATGAGCATTGGCTTCATGAAATTACATAAATGTATACTAATACACACACATATATATAACATTACCTTCAAATATATATAAAATCAATAATATTGATTGACATATATATAATATATATATACATATCACTTTATCCATCTGATGTTCTCATGCATATGGGTAATTCACCCATAAGCATGCATAGATATGTCTATCTATGTATACTTATGCATGTAATTACTCATGTGTATGAGTTCATCATAGAAATGCATATATGTATGCATATATACATCCTATATATATCTCATCGATTATACTCTTAAAGAAGTATTCATCAATACAAATAAACTCAAACACTTATTTCAAGAATGACCTCACAATCAAACAAAACCTCTCTAAAACAATCAATTAAAGGTAACCTAAATTTTTCTCAAAACTATTGACTTGAATATTCTAAAAATGGGTGTGTGAAAGCTTAGTTAGACTCTTTAAAGGTTTCTCGACCAAAAATCTTCTCCTAAGTGATACTTTCCCTCCCTTCTGGAGGTGTGAACCTATACCTGCAACCAACTTGGCACATTCACAAAGGTAGTCAATTGATCACAAAATAATCACTTGCAATATATATTCAATAGTCAAAATTAAGACACATATATAACATCAATTTGAATCAACCATTTATTCATTATATTTCCAATGATTCATACACACAAAGTACATTCAAATTTATTTCCAATGAAGTTACAAACACACACACATATGTGAGTATTTCATCTAGCTTGGTAAAAGTAACTAGGTAAATATACTATAGGGTGTACTGTTTAACTTTACATGTTTTCCATTTATAGGAATTATGGCATATGACATATCTAGTTGCATAATTCCACCTACTACTGCAACCCATTTTCTTGATAATGATATTCCATATTGAGCTGGAATGTCAACAACTGTGACATTCATTTTGAAGTCCTTTTCTAGATATGTAACAAGTCTGAACTCAAGGTCCTTTATAATTCCAATTATTGGGACCTCTCTTGAGTCCATTGCAAAATATCTCCCATATGTTTTATAGTCTGTATTCCTAATTGATTCATTATGTTCAAAGGCATAACACTTGTAGAAGCTCTAGAATTAATCATGCAATTTCTTATCAATTTATCACTCATTAATAAGGAAACATAGAACAAATCAACTTGAGATGGAAATTTAGTCACAATTGTGCTTAAGTATACTTCAAGAACTTCTGTACACAAATCATCTGTCTCTATCTTGTTATTTTTCTTATGTTCCTTTTCTAACTAAAATTTACCTTCTTTCCTCCAATAGGATTTTTGGAAGTACGAATAATCAAAGCCAATGCCTTATCTTTGTGTTCATCTATTCTAATAATCTTCGGCAATGGGAAAAAATTCTTAATTTGTGTTAAAATTTGTGTCATATCGATAGGAGGATAAATAAAAATATTGGGAGCCAAATTGTTAGATAAAATAGGACTATTGGCCTTCCCTTCTTTGTTTTGAACGCTTTATTTTTTAGCATTCTTAATAGTAGACTTTTCTTCCTCCATATTTTTCTTTTTGTAGTGTCAAAGAATGTCGTCGGTGACATTTTCACACTTGTTTGGGCCCTCCTTATGAAATTGAGCTTAATGTTGCCTTGATTTAGTGTTGTAATGTGTTTAACACATTCACATTAGGTCTTGGTCCCTTGTCAATTAAATAAACCTAATCCTACCTTATTTTAAGTGTTGTAAAGTGTTGTAACACACTCACACTTTTCTAAGGTTGTCATTAATAATTGGGCTTCTTTGTGCTTTAATTGGCCTTATTTTGCATCCACAAGCCTCATTTAATGTATCTTTACAAGGATGATCCCACCACAAATCAACATCTAATCATAATTCAATTGTTTTCAGGTTGTGTGATCTAGATTTGGTGGTCTGGGACTCATACACCACCTTGGGCGTATGGGTCCCACCTAGGGTTTTGGGTCCCGATCCTGGTTTCACACCTTTCTAACAATTTTTGGAGTTGGTCCCATAAATTATGCCTAATGGGACTCATATGCCACCTTGGGAATATGAGTCCCATGTGGCCCAAAATTAAAATTAATTCAAGTTCTTGGCGGGATTTTATCCTCCTAGATATGGTGTTGGCTTGTAGTGTTGTAATTTTGAGAATTCTTACATAATTAAGTATAAATACAAGGTTCTTTCACTCATTTTGACCTAAGACTTTTGTGAGAGCATTCATAATAGAAAATTGGAGTTTACAAGAGAATTCAAGTTTTTACAAGAGCATTCAAGGGAAGATTACCAATAATTTTAGAGCATCATTCAAGCATCAAGCATCATGTCAAAGTATTCATGTATCATGTTTGTTTTTGAGCTAACAATTGTGATGTAGGGTTTCATGACTCAAGCTAAAATTTCATTCAAGATATATCCTATTCAAGCAAGATTCAAGATCTACATCCCTTGGAGCCACTTCATACATGTTTGCAACACTTTATTGTTAGATTTTAGTGAGTTACAACATCTTATTTTGTTCATTCATCATTCTCCTCTTCTATTTCATTTCATTATAAGGTTTGATTACCAAAATGGGGTTTGACCAAGGAAATCCCATTTCCAATAACAAAAAAACATTTTTCCCTCTCTTTAGTGTGGGATTTGCAAGTTTGGAGAAAGTTGTCAAACTTTTCAAAGTCGTCAAAGTTGTCACCTTGCATTGGAGATACTTGGAAGACTTCTATAGGCTGCAAATATTTGGAAATCAGTTGGGAAGCACAAAGAAGACCTTGAAGATCAATTTCAATCTTTGAAGTTTTAGAAAACCCTAATTGGACTAATACACTGGTCCTGGCATATGAGTCCCAATTTAGGTCACCTTTCAGGTTTTTTGTAGTTTGAGATACCCATTTTCCAGATTCATGTTTCTGCGCACAAACCCAGATCTGGGACTAAATCGCCCAGTCTAGCATATGAGTCTTGATAGGCCTCAAAATAGGTGTTTCCAACATTTTAGAGCTTCATTCAATTATCTTCAGATTTCCAGGTGCAAACATTCCTTCTTGCAACTTTATGTTCTGATTCATCTGTATTTTTAGGTCATTTAGTGAAAGATTGCATGATATTAGGTTTCATCATTACATCTTGCATTACATTTTTCTTTCCAAGCCCTAGCTTGGTGGTGAACCCATATTTAATTCATAATCATATCCTAGGATAGCCCTATTGCAAGATCTCTCTCTCCTTTGCATACTTGAGGTTGAGATCTCTAGGGTTATCCTTGAATGACAATGTTTGAGTTTTGTTCTATCTCTCAAGCATAGAATCCAAACAAAATTCTTCCTTTCATTTTGGTGAACCTACATTTAGAACATCTTAATTATAATTTGGAGTGCACCATCATCCTAGATTTAGCTTGCATTAACATTACATTGCATTTTGCATTAGTTAATTGGAATTCTAGGGTTTCTAATTTTTGCATTAGTGAAAGTGCATATAGGTTGCATTTTTACATTTCAAATCATCTCAAATCATATAAAATATGTGGGTAATTGGCTAAAAAGTGAAAGAAAAATTCAAAGGGAAGGCATTAACTTCTTCTCAAATTTATTATCCTCATCCAATCAACATTTTGATACACAAAATTCTGACACTGATGAATTACTGCAATCAATTCCAGCATTAGTCACTGAACAAGACAATGCTCATCTTAACAAACCTTTTACTTTAGAGGAAGTAAAAGTGGTTGTTTTCTCTCTTAAAGCTGACAAGGCACCATGTCTAGATGGATTTACAACAGTCTTTTTTCAGAAAAGTTGGGATTTCAGAGGAGGTGAATTGCTTAAATCTCTTGAAGATTCTTGAACCTCCTCTTCAATGCTAAAGCAATTTAATGTGACTCACATTGCTCTAATTCCAAAAGTAAAAGATCTTATATTTTTTGTGAATTCCGAGCTATATCTTTGTGTAACAAAATTTATAATATTTTTACTAAAGCAATCTATCTTCGTCTAGTTCCACTTATCGCAAAGATAATATCAGAAGAACAAGGTGGTTTTATACCAAGCAGAGAAACTTCAGAGGGTGCATTGGTATCTCATGAAATTTTACATTCTATAATGGAGCATAAAATACCTTCTTTCATCATTAAGCTTGACATGATGAAAGCTTATGATAAAGTAAATTGGGGTGTTTTGATGCAAGTGTTGAGAAAGTTTGGATTTTCAGATAAGTGGTGTAAATGGGTACTATCATGCTTAACAGGAGAAAAAATTTCAGTACTAATAAATGGTACATCTTTGGGATTTTTTAGTTCCACTCAAGGAGTGAGCCAAGAAGACCCTCTATCACCTTTCCTATTTATAATATTAGCGGAAGCTCTTATCAAGATAGTGAAAAAATCTCATTCTTAGGGAAAGTGGAAAGGTATTGCAATTCCTCAATCCCATTTCTCAGTAACACACTCTCTATTTGCTAATGATACATTATTATTCAGTGTTGCTAAGATTCAAGAAGCCATGCAGATGAAATATGTTTTAGACAAGTATTCAAAAGTGTCAGGTCATAAAATAAATGTCGAAAAATCAAAGATATATACATTCCATATCAAGTTAGACCTTCAAAAGAAAATTATTAAAATCCTTGATTTCAAACAAAAAGATTTACCTTGCAATTATCTTGGTATCCCATTATTTTCTGGAGCAAACAAAATTTCTTACTTGTTACCCATTATTCAAAGAATCTAGAAACGAATAGAATCTTGGAAGGGTAGATGGTTGTCTTTATCAGGTAGAATTCTTTTAATAAAATCGGTAATTGCTGTCATTCCTAATTATTTTATGTCTGTATTAAAGGCTCCAAAATCAGTAGTATTGTTAATTCAAAATATAATTAGGGATTTTTTATGGAAAGAAAATATTGATGATAAAAAGAAAATCTCTCTTATCTCACTTCAAAATTTGTGTGTTGAGAAATCAAAAGGGGGGGCTGGTGTTCATGATTTAATAAATAGAAACTAGACTTTAGGGGAAAATTAGTGTGGAAAATGTATGTTAAATCGCAGTCAAAACGGTGTCAGATTATGCAAGCTAAGTACCTAGATAATTCAAAACTAGAGAGAATATTTATAGTTTCAAACCCTCCACTAGGATCAGCAATGTGGAACTTCTTAATTTCATGTAGAAAATTAATATTGCCATACCTCACTTGGGAAACTCATGATGGATCAAAGGAAAACTTCTAGGAAGATTCTTGGGGAGAGCATCCTCCTATATGTTGTGCACTTTTTGCGCACACACCCCACTAAAAGTAGGGACCCTCTTTTTCTCTCTTTTTGCTTTCATTCTTGGTTTTTTTGGCCCTTTGTATTTTGGGGATCTGCTTGCTTGGGCATGTGCTTTGATGTTTATCTTGCATGTTGGAATGGTCCATCTATAATACATATTGAAAACCTTAGGTTTTGGACTCAATCCAGGTTTTTCACTATACTCGGGAAAATCCACTATTGTCGGATTGTCCCAGATTCCCTCCAAAGTCTGGTGGCAGCTGCTTTTTATTGAAAATCCAGAGATCCTGGTCCTTCACGAAATTTCATTGGGACCGGATTCCTCTGAATGTCCATCACCTTATCAGATTCCCAGATTCTGGGTTGACCCATTTTGACTGCATTAATTATGCGATTTCTGAAGGTGGGTATTAAGTCGACTTTTGGGGAGTTTTGTGCCATTTGAATTTTATCATTTTTTCCCTCTTTCTTTTGGAGTGCTTGAGTTTGAGTGTTGCTGCTGAGTTGGGCATCTGGAATTGGAGTCAATTATTACAGTTGGATTTTCTGGAGGCCATTTGTGCTCTGCTTGGTTGTCTTGTTGACTTTTGCTATTTCGATTCTTCTGTCTTCATGGTATGTGTACGATGCCCTCCCTTCTTTGATAAATAAATCAAATTTCTTCATGGTGTGCACGTTTGTACTTTGAGTCGAAGTGTTGGCGTGGTAGGGTTTGGTTGTTTTAACTTTCTTTTCTGGTCTTGTGTCATTTTGGGGTTTGAATTCCTATGTGATTAAATGATTGAGTGTCCCATATTTGGGGTTGCCCATTTCATGAAGATGTTTACCCCAAGCAAGTCCCTGGGCTTTCCCTTTGGCTCCTTCATGAGATAGACTTCTTGTATGAGTTAGGGTGAACCATTTGTCAACCTTGCCATTGTGAGAGTCGAGTTCATGGTTGTCTTGGGAATTCATGGCAGAAATTTAGGGTTTTGTGCCTAGTGCATCATTGCCAATCCCTTTTGAGTTGCCTTAGGGTGAGTTTGAGTTCATGGTTAATCTAAAGGAGGTTTAGGTCACACCATTCTGGGCCCTAGATTCTCAAATTCGTGATCGTTTGATCGATTTGCTAGAGGTCACATAAAACGTGAACATCCGGGTTTTCAACGTCGTCGTGGAATTCCTTAACTACCAGAATTTCCTGACCTTTCAATTTTCCGTCTATCTCTTGAAGTGTGCATCGGTCCAGAGATTCTGGCCCTTCACAGAATTCTATTGGGTCTAGATTTCCTTGGTTTGTCCGTCCCCTTGTTGGTTTCCCGAAAATTGAGTTAAGTGTTGAAGTTGCATTAGTTTCGTTGGAATCTGTGTCTTTGGGATTTTCTCGGAGGTTCTTGGTCTCTTCATTTTCTCAGACTTTGTGAATTATTTTTGTTCCCACAGATTTTTGTCCCCGATGGATTTTCCCGAGATTTTGTTGAAATGGAGAATTGAGGAATTGCATGAAGTTTTCTTAATGATTATGCATTTGATATTTGACTTAGCCTTGTTTTAAGATGCTTCATGTTGCTTTGTAGTTAATAATAGTTGATTGAGTGATTGTTGAATGCTTGTATGCTTGCTTCGTTGGAATCCGCCTGGCTGTGAATTTCCCAAAATTCCTCTCTGGCCTAGATTCCATAGAAAGGCTGAAAACCCAAACTTTGAAATGACTAACTTTTATGAAGTTTTTGAGCATTTGGATTGTTGTGAGATTTATATTAAGGATGAACTTATCTTTGTAATGGATTAACTTGTGTTCCATGTGTCTTTATTTTGGTTTCTTGTCAAATGCAGGCTGAATCAGGTAAAGCAATGGTGAGTGGAGCCAAGGGTAAGGTAGTGGACCCAGGTGCAAAGGAATCTTCCATTTCCAAGGCAGAAAGAATCAAGTTAGATATCAAGAGTAAAATTTCGGAGAGCAAGCTCTCCTCTATCTGGTCAAGGGTGACTGACACCAATGTTGGACTATAGGAATATGAGGAGTTCAAGACCAGGATGGAAGCATAGGACCATCCTTTGCTGGCTAAGAGAATAGTGGAATCGGGATTGGCCCATGTGGCTGGATTCCCCCCTACAGTGCAGTGCTATGAGCTAGTGCTTGAATGTGCAAGCCACTATGATAGAGCAACATAGAGAATAATTGGTCCCCAAGGCAGGATTGTAGAAAATTTGGATCCAGTGTCCATAGCCTAGACCTTTGACATGCTTGATAGGTCTCATGTGGTGGCATTTGACATGGATGTGGCAAGGAAGTTCTATGAGGAAGATGCTATCAAATCCCAGTAGGTTATCAATTCCTGGTTGGATAAGCCTAAGTCCCATTTCTCCAAGTTGCCCAAGCAGTTGGTCAAACTTAAGTTCAAGAAGGAATATTATGATGTTATTACCCTTCTCAGTAGGGTGGTATGATTGAAGAGTGCAGGAATGTTCGAGAATTGGATGCTCCATGTTATTGCTAGGATAGAACAGCATATAGACTACCACTGGGCAGGCATTCTAAGTGCCAAGATTCATGAGTAGATGTGCAATGTCCTGCAGACCAAGAGTTTCACAATGACCTCTTACCTATTCTATGATTTGGCTAGATTCCACCCCTATAAGGGATTGAGCACAACAGGTTTGTTTGCATAGGATGTAATTTATGAAGTTTACCCATAGCTACACCTGGGTAACTCAAGCTATAGGAGGGTGAATGATGCATTCACCATGTATATCACCAGGCTGCTCCAAGGTGTAGAACATGTCCAGATTTCAAACAGAGCCAAATAATTGATCAAAAGGTTTGGAGCTTGGTTTATCCATTTCCCTACCTTTTCATACATAAGGATTGATGGTTGTCAGAGGGCTCCATACAGGCTCCCTAGGTACCCTACTGATCATGTTGTGCTCCTGGAAGTCACAATGTAGATCTGTAACTTTGATGTAATTGTGAAGAAGGAGAAGAACAAGACCGTATTTGGTAATGACTTCCCTTTGAGGATAGGCACTAATGAAGTATGCCCTTCTATCAACTAATCTTATGCTTCTAAGTAAGAGATGAGAACTCTTGGTATCTCCTTCCACTCCAAGAGATCTAGGTTTGATATAATAGGTGAAGCCCAAAAGAAGGCAAGCAAAGAGTATAGCCACAAGGATAACATAGAGGACTACTAGGCCAACCTTGGTGATGAATTCAAAGTCAGGAAAAGGAAATTATCCAGGTTACTAGTCAGCTTGGTCCGGTTGTACAACATAAGGGTTGTTCCTGACTAGGTTGAGGAAGATGGGAATCTAATCCAAGGTCATGACTTTGAGGTTGTGAAGGATAATCCAATTAAAGAGGTTGGTTGGATGGAGGAAGAGAAGACATAGCTAGAATAGGTCATGACCCCAGTCATCAAATATACCAAGCTCTGGCTCAAGCATGCAATGTTGGAGTTGGAAAGTGAGGGTGTGCAATGCACCTATGATCTCATGGGAGACTTTGAGTACCACTCTACATCTGAGGAGTCACTTGAGAAAGATTCTAAAGGAAAAACCAAGGTGGGCTCTCCTTTTAAAATAAATATTAAGGATGTTAATGCAAGGGAGGTAGGAGAAGCAGAAAAATAGAGGAAGCCAATGGCTAAGAAAAGGAAACATGTCCCTAGGAGGAAGAAGGCTGAGGGAGGTGAATAAGAAAAAGAAGAGGTCAGTGTTCCCTCACCGAAGAGAAGGAGAATTGTGAGATTATCACAAAAGGAGGCTTCTAAAGTAAACAAGGAGGGTGACACGCCTATAGTGGAAGTTGAGAGCTCAGGAAAGAAGACACAAGTGTATAGTAGGAGGTCAAGGACTCCTTCTCCCAAGGAATTTGCACCAAAATAAAGTACTCCTTTGACTGCTCCTGCTACCAAGCATGAGGACATTCCCCCTCTTCATGAGATTGGCAATATGCCAGAGGAACTGAAAGTTGCTGAAGATCCTAAGGACCTTGATGAGGAAGAATTCCAAGAAGGTGATCTCTACAATGCTGGGGTAGAGATAGATAGGGTACTGCAGTCTCCCTTGATAGCTGATAGGGATTTTCCTACAAGAGGTGAGGAGGAAAGACCTTCTCCAGAGAAAGAATTTCCAGCTAGGACTCCTTCACCAGTACAGCAAAAGGAAGAGCATAATACAGGAAAAGATGATTCAGGTGAGAAGACTCATGAGGAGCCAAGCATGGAGAATAGTGTACCCAATATTCATTAGGAACAAGTGGACAAGATAAGGTATAGTCATAATCCACTGTTCCAGGCTGGTTAGATAAATAATTAAGGAGTAAACAAATTATAGTGGATGACACTCCTCCCAATTGGGATGACCTACTAGAAAATATCGGAAAGGGAAAGACAAAGAAGAAGGCCACAGTCATTTCTAGGATTGAGAGGGATGAGTAAAATAATAGGGTGGTCCACATTGCTACCCCTGCTCCTAACAAAGGTAGAGATGATGTGACCGATAAGGATTATAGTGTACAAACTATTAACCTGGGGCATGCTTCCATGGAACAAGACATTGAAGAATATGAAGGCTCTAGCGTTGTAATCCTTGGTAGGTTGAGGAATGAGGTACAATCTAAGGAAGGATTGAAAAAGTATTTGCAAGAGTTGATGAAACCTTTGCAATCCATTAGTACTTCCTCATCTGTTGCATGTTTCTTACCCCAGGAAACCATATCATAACTAGAAAGAATGAAGAGCACCGCACATGCTACAACCGGTTGGTTGCAGGGAGTGCAAGCCAAGGGAGATAATGCTATCAAGGACATCATGTTGACTAGAGGGGATGTAATGAGGTCATTGGATCGACTGAAGAATGTGTTAGCTTAGGCTAAGGAGGATACAAATCTCCTGCTACAAAAGACAAAGACTATCATGGAGCACACTAAGGATCAATTTGTAAAGGATGGAATTCTTCCTTCCTCGAGAATTGCAAAGCCTTGGGAATGGTTTGAAATTCTACAGATGAGGCAAAAGGCCTTCAAGAAGATATATAAATAGGGAAGGAATATTGAGGATACTTTGACTGGTATCTACAATAAGTGTATCTCTTTCTTTGAAGTGATGACAAGGAGAAATAAATTTTCTCCAAAACATCTTAACCCAGAGTAGTTGAGAAAGTGGTGGTGAGATGTCTATTATCCAATCAATGAAGGCCCTATTACCGAACACCAGCCAGATGATGCTGCAACATACATTGCAGTCATTGATTGGTATCAAACAAATAAGGTGGATGGGGATAATATAGTGAATCTGTCAAGGGATGAAATCAAGTTCCTTGAGAGGAGAGTTAGGGTTTTTCCTGTGCCACCTATTGCCGACTTGGATAGGGTATTGTTGTTGGTGCATGATCAGGTGGAGCATGCTAAAGATGAAGGGGGGAAGTAGTTAATGTAATGCTACATTGGAATTTGTGCTTCCCCATTATTTTATCCTCTTCCTTTGCATGCATTGGATCGAGTTTTGTTGGAGACCCCGGGGCCAACTTGGATGAAATTGGTGCAAATTGCACATTTGATATTATTTTGAATATCTTTTGGCTGACCTATTGTATGGCGTTTATCATTGTAAACCCTAATTGGGCCAAAATATCTTGGGGGGTTATCTATAAGTTTGGCGTTATGCCTCATTTATAAGGGTAGAAGTTAGAAGAATTTCACATTAGAGCGAATTGGAAGAAGAAAGAATTAGAGTTAGAGTTATTTTATCTCTTCAAGCAAGTGTTGTAACAAAAGACTATAATTTTTGCCACTTTGGGTGATTTAATACAAGCAAAGACATTGTGATTTGGTGCCTTTCTTGTGTTGAGTTTTATCTGGCATGGTTCTTTATGTTCTATCTTTAAAATTTCTTAAGTTTAGTTGATGTTAGATGGTTTGTGATGTTTAGGGTTTTATGCTTGAAGTGTTTGCAACAATCTCTAGTCCATACTTTTTGCAGTTAGTTGATTGTTAGCTTCTTTGCAAAGTTATCCTAGACTTAAAACTATTCTTAGTTCAATTATGAATGTTTATTCATTTCAATTGCAATAGGCTTGTCTTGAATGAATATGCATTATTTGAAAATATTTAACACCTTAGAAGATTGCACTATTTCTGTAAGATTGCCGATTTATCTAGAGTAAACAGGAATTAGTTTTTGAGGGACTGGTCCATTTCGAGCATCTTATCATTTGCATTATTAATCCTAGGGTTAGAATTAGTCTTAAAAATACCTCTGAAACCTTTATCTTTTGTTATTTCTTTTATTATTTGGGCTAGTTCTAGGTTTTGAAGTATCAATATATTACTAGATTTGATAAATCTGGGTCCAATATTTTCTTGTAGTAAGGTCCCTTTGTGATTACCAACATTTTCACATTATCTCTGAGTTGTTTTATTTGCATTGTCAAGACCTGACATTAGAGACCTTGGGGTTATCTCTTGAGGCTTGCTGATAGAGATTTACCTTTCAAGAGAGATAGGATATCATATTCTGTCCGAGTTGTTGCTATGCAGAAAACACCATCAACACTATACAATCTTCAGATAATTTGTGTGAGATCAAAATGCTTCTTAAAATAAGTTGGGGGGTTAAAGTCAGTGATTATTTTCATAACATAGAGAATGGTTCTGGAATGGTCAAGTGGAAAGACTTCTCACAGTTGGTTTTCCTGATGGTTCAAAAGCAAGAGTTAAAAGGCATTCTAGAGCAACAAACAATATTTTTTTCACAAGGCATGGACAAATTATTATGGGCACCATCAAAGTCTGGAAGTTATGTAGTAAAATGTGGATACAAAGCATTATCAAGTCAAGCTGATATAGTCTCTCCTCAAAGAGCATTGTCATTTTGTTGGGATCCTTTAGTACTACCAAAGGCTGGTTGTTTTTCCTGGCTGGCTATCAAAAAAGGCATCCTAACAGGTGATAGACTAGCAAAACTAGGAATAGTAACTCAATTTAATTGTGTTTTGTGTGAAAATAAAAAAGAATAAATAAATCATCTATTTATTCATTGCCCTCTCACCTTCCAATGTTGGTATTTTATTAAAGAGAAGATGAATTGGTCTACACCTCTTCCATATGATTTATGGGACCTATATGCAAGCTGGCCAATATTTTATAAGTCATCATTATTTTCTTGCATTTGGAGGATAATCCCATCTGTTGTTCTATGGTCCATTTGGTGGGAGTGAAATCGAAGAATCTTTAGGAATGAAAAAATGCAGATAGAACAAATCATCCAAAAAATTGAGCTCTTAGTAGTAGAAATTGCTAATGCACATATTTTAGAAACAAAAAATGTAAGTTCCCTGTTTACGGATTGGGACTCAACTACCATGAAGAGTTGGATAAAACTAGTTGTACCATTTAAGGGAAGCTTGCATAAAAATCCATTACCTACAGTGGATAGAAATAAAATCCATTGGTCTCCGCCTTTGGAAGGCTTTTATAAGATGAATTTTGATGGAGCGTCATGCGGAAATCCAGGTCTGTCAGGTGTGGGAATGGAAATAAGAGATCATAGAGGTTACCTAATGTCGGTAAAGTCAGTAAAATTACCAAATGGAACTAACAATCTTGCAGAAGCTCAAGATTTACTCCATGGCTTACATCTAGCGTTGGAACTACACATTAAAGATTTGATAATTGAGGGAGACTCTTTAATCATTGTTAATGCTTGCAAAGAAAGGAAAATTGAGTGCTGGAAAATCAGATATGTGTTGGAACAGGTATGGCTTTTGATGGACAAGTTCAGAATAATAGAGGTAAAACATATATACAAAGAAGGCAACATAGTGTCAGATAAGCTAGAAATTTTTAAGTGTGATCAAATACAAAAAGAGATACTTTATGATAGAAATAAAAAAA
This sequence comes from Sequoiadendron giganteum, assembly GCA_007115665.2. Lineage (NCBI taxonomy): Eukaryota > Viridiplantae > Streptophyta > Pinopsida > Cupressales > Cupressaceae > Sequoiadendron > Sequoiadendron giganteum. The sequence continues at coordinate 334,765,482 of CM021104.1, read as the reverse complement.
CTATGAATCAAGAATTAAAAATGTTGGTTGAAAAATAAATGATTGTTTAAGTCATAAGTCTTGTAAGAATTAACAATTCATAAGTAAATAATTTTTATCACATGGCTAAAATAATATCAAGTGTTACAAATTACCGAGGAAAAAGCAACAAATCACAGTATCTTTAGTCAAATCAGCACCATAAAGAAGCATGTGGCATTGAGATTGCATCATTAATCAATACACTGCCCCATGTAATACTTGACAAGAATGCGGATTAACATGTCATCTTGCCTAAGTGGCAATATTCTCATAGAACAGAATACCTTGCACATCTTGTTTTGATAGGATGGAAGGTCATTTAGCATGCTCCAATCCTTGGGGAAACCAATTCACACATATAACATGTTGGGAAACCAAAATTATACATTAAATTTTCATCGAGTCCAACCCAGTTGTATCCAAGGTATGTTTTTCAATAACAGTTATTCAATTTATTGCAAGGATTTCTGAGTTGCCTAAGGATGATATGGCATGTGGTATGAATTAGATTAAATAAGAGGTATATTAGAAAGTAATGATTTTGGAGATAAGCTTTGCTTCCAAGCGTGTTATGGCAGGAAAACATGTTGGACCCCAACGGGGTTTCAAAATAGTTAATAAAAAATGACCAGTCCCGTGGCTATAAGAAGTAGTGAAACATATTGTTCTCTATCAATAACATTTCACATGTAAAAATCTTCGATGGTGCCTTCACTTTCAATGTTGGCAGATTTATAACAAAGGAAATGGCATATGTGAGCAAGCAAATCACTGTTAGGTATGATCCATAGCACAAAAAACACTCTCACCATAATTTTTTATGTGTTGCCCGAAGAAAGGTGAAATAACATTTGTGAGCCTATGTGGTGATAGTATTGTTATAAAAAGATATCTATGTGCTACTGAATACAAGTTACTTCCACTCGGTTGTTACCCCTCTATTTGCATATGCTTTCATGCTTGCTTAGTATGAGGTTCTAATTAATCGGCCTCTGGTCTCTGTCTATAGTTGCTCACAAAATCACATATATCTTGGCTTTGTCAATTTAGTATAGGGACCTGTTACGGGACTTGTATAAGTGTGTCAAATTGATATAGGGACCTGATACTTTATGGGTGATGTATAAGTGTTGAGACAGAACCAAGAAAAGAAATGGAATTCATTCCAAGAAACCACTGAGCTCCTTTTGCAGTGCAAGCATGGGAAATACCATTGTCTAAGGGGATGGGTAAAGAATAGTTGTCCTACATCTTCAATATTGAATGTATCCCAGTTTTTAAAAGTGTGAAAGACATCATTGGAGATGACATTCTATAGCCTTCAACACAAAGGTTAATTTTTCCCTCCAGTCTAGTATCTATCTTTGTTACTAATGTAATAGATTTGAATCCCAATTTCCAAGATATGCAGAAGATATCAGACATTGTTATAAAAGAAGTTTTCCTACAAGCTAATGCATTACTAACAAGCATTCAAAAATATGATTTCTGGTCTGGTGAAGCTTACATTGGAGGAGTGTTTCCAAGACACTTTTTCTGCATCATAAAATAAGCTACCGAAATATATACATAGGGATGATACTTTCACTAGAACACAACACTTCAAGCTACTTATATAGGGAGTTGAACATGTATCAAATTGAATTGGGAAATGAGATGGTAAGAAGCTTCAAACTGAAGTATAATGTTATTTATTTCCTACTCACTCATAACTGTCATCAAGTATCATTGCTCAAAATTCCAAACCAAATTCAAAAGAGAGATATCCAATCTAAAAAATCAAACATAGTTGTGGGGAGCACCAAAACAAAATAGGTAGCATAATCAGGTTTCCATATTCAAGGTTCACTTTGTGCCCAACCAGCTAAGAAAGGAAACCAACCCCTACTACAAGATATAAATGTCATAGCAGATTCAAAGTTACCACCTTCTGATCAGTTCATGTGTAGAGGAGGAGAAGAGGCCAGCTGTTCAATTCACAAAATCTAAGGAAATGAAAAGAAAGTATAAAATTTTGGTGCCAGATGAATATAATTTTTTTGCTCCAATCCAATAGAAATATGGACACTTATAGGTAAGCATTTTCCATAGTATTTATGTTTTTAGGCTACTCTAGTTTGTATCTATCAACCTATTATAGAGCAGTTGACATTTTGTATATGCTGGAAAGATGTTGACACAACAAACTTTCTACTTTGAAATTATGTAATCATTATGTAATCCTTATGTTATTATAATATATAGTCAGTTGACACACCTTTTACATAAAAAATAAATAAAAAATTTGCACTGCATTTTCTAGAATTTAAAACATTATTTTTGAGCTTTTGTTTGATGATACCTTTTTGTTTCAGTTTATATAGTTTATGTTATAGTCATTTAATTGCTTTGAGCTTATATTACATTTGCATTTATCTTGCATTTAGTAGCCCTTGCATGAGTATTTGGTGTCCTATTGCTAATACTATAGTGAGACAAAGTTCAATACTCATGTCATCCTGCAGTAGCATAATCATCATGGATCTTGGGTTTTCTAGCTCTTTCACTCCTAGTATTGACACTAGTACACTAGGTATGCACCGTACCCTTAATAATTCTTTGCCTTCAAGTAGTGTGATGCATGCTGAAACAAGGATTGATAGTGTTCCGCAAGAAAACATAATTAAAATTCATGAAAGGCTTAGAAAAACTACAACATCAAGTACAAAATGACAACATTTCAACCACTTCCATCCTTACTATAGATAACATTCACCACACTCTTGAAAGTGAAGATGGCCTTGACCTTGTGCGTAACATAGTTTAAATTTTTGGAAAAAACTTTCCATGAAACACTAGTGGACCTTTACCTACAAACAATGTTACAAACCAAGGAGGAATTCAAATTCCCCCTCCCACAACAGTTTCCTCTATTCCTACCTATAACAACCCTCAAGTCACAACAAAAATGCAACCAACTAGTAATGTAATTCCTTCCTTGGGTATTTCCGCTAGCATCCCTAATACCTTTGTGGCATCGCATGTCATACCTCCTACAACCTTACCACCTATAAGAATTCCATTCACTTGTCCCTCAAACACATACACTCCTCCAACTTTTTCACTTCCATCTCATAATACAAGCAATGAACCTCTCATAAATCAACTTTTGCAAACCATTTCATCCCTTCAAAAGCAAGTTTCCACCATCAATAAAAATCAAAATGACCCACCTACATATTATGTCAAAAGAAGTCCCTTGTCCTTGGAAATATTGTGAACACTACTGCCACAAGGTGTAGAGGTGCCTAGATTCGAGAAATATGGGGGGAAGGGTGATCATTCTAACCATGTTTCCACCTCTACTACCTTATGTAGTGACTTTTTCCTTGATGATAAACTCTTGGCTAAGCTTTTCCCTAGACCCTTGAAGGATATTGCCTTAGAATGGTTCTCTTCATTATAGAACAACTCAATTAGTTCAATCAATGAACTTATTGAAGCATTTATAAGCCATTTCCAAGTGCATATGACTCCTAATATGACCTTGGCTGATTTGATGAGATGTAAGCAAAAAGAAGAAGAAAAGACTACTGACTTTATTTCATGTTATCAATCACTTTACTACCAAATCAATGTCAAGGTCCTTGAACCTCAACTTCAAAAGATGTTCATAGAGAATCTGCAAAGTAAGATACAACATAATCTTACCATGATGAATTCCCCTCTTTCCTCCACTTATGTACCACCCTCCATGATTATCAAAACTCGATTAGTAGTCAAGATACAAAATCCACCTCTAGCTAAACTAAAAATTCTGAGTCCACAAACCAAAATAGTTACCAACCTTTTAGGAAGTAGAGTAAAGGTTTCCTTCAACTACATCCCCCTCAACAAACAACTCAACATGTCAATAACCGAGTAGCAGCCATAAAAGCAACGATAACCTTTAACTATGGAGACCCAAAAAGACAATTCACTCCCCTGCTCGATACCCTTCATAACACAATGACCCAACTTATAGAACAACAAATGATCACCTTTCCTCTCATTAAAACACCTGATCCTAATAAGACTCTACCTCTAAACAGATCAAATTCTTATTGCCATTATCACCGATAAAATGGACACATTACAAAACATTGTAAGTGTCTTAAACATCTTGTGCAAGACATCATTGATTCCGACCAACTTTATTTTGAAGGTATTAATGATCAAGGAAATAAGTCCATTGCCCCTCCTAACCAAAACTTGCAAATATTCACCAAACCCATGCTGAAACATAATATTTCATTTTTCAAAGCTAGTGAAACTATAGAAATTGATGTGATGAATGTTGACATGGATGGTGAGAACATCGATACAGTTCAACAAATTCCTATGGACACTAATCAACAAGAACAAAATCCTATTGATGGTTTGGTTGCATTGTTCAAAACTCAACATTGTAAGGGCCGAACTAAAAAGCCTCTTGAGATTGTTTTCTCCTCACAAGATGTGCCCACTAATGGGATATTAATAGATCTCATCTATGGAGAGAATGTGATCACCGAGGAATTATTACTTCTGCATGAACTCTATCAAGATATATATGATAAACCAAAAGCATGGATCAAGATGCATAGCAGTTTCACTTGCCCTACAATGGGATTGATTGCCTTACCTTTGCAAATAGGATTGAAAACATTAGATACTCATTCTCCATCATCCCATAGTCGAACCAATTTCATGTGAAGCTAGGCTATCAATGGCTTCACTCCATGAATGCAGTCCCTTCTATCATGCATAAATTCTTAAAGTTTCCCTTTGACAATGAAATTTTTATTGTTCATCATAGTGGCTTTAACCCCTTGTCTTCCTACAGAAAATTTTCGTTAGACTTCTTTTGGCTCAAGCCTATAGAACCTATCAAACCACGAGAAGACTTATTTTTCAAATCCTATCAAAAGTTCAAGGGAGAGAAAATAGTAGAATTATCCCTCTAAAACGTGCCTCCACCTACCAATGAACCTACCATCATTGATGAAACCATGATTGAACCTAAAGAAATGGAAAATAACCAAGACCCACCTAAGACAAAACCTTCACCTACTTCCTACAAAAGGGCAAGAGATAATGAAAACAATCTCGTCATGCTTCCTCAAATAATTTTTTTTACAAAGTCAAAGAGAAAGTGGTTGAACAACCTCCCATGGTTCCTTCCATTCCTCCCCTTGGGGAAGAAAAGAAACCTATGATTGATTGACCTGCTCCTACACAAACACAACTTACAAACCAAAAATAAATAAATAGAGGTGCTAGAGAGTGTAGGTGTAGACGATGTGCCCTTGATTGTAGGTTAAATGAAGAAATAAATAAAGAAAATCAAGATCCAAACTTGACTGAAGAAATGCATGATGAGTCTACCCCTTTCCCAAAATAAAAATATCCTATAGTGCAACCACAACAAGAGCTAAACACTTCTTTGGACATTGTCATTCAACCTCCTATTGTGATTAATTTAGATTACGATGAGGAGATTTCAAAAATTGATGAGGAGGTGCATAATGAATTGAATACATTGTTTTCCTCTTCTATGAGGTTAAACGGAAATTATCCTAAGAAGAGTGTTCAACTTGGTAATAAGCCTAGTTTGACACTTGTGATTGTCCCTTTGGCTAGTTTCCCACCTTCGGTATACGATGAAAACGATTAGGATGGAGATGACCTGCTCATAGGCTGACTCACATGTGCCTTAATATTCTTTTGCAATATTTATTTTTCATTATATTTTTTGTGATTGCATGTATGTGATGTGATTGCCCATGATTTTTTTTTTGGTGTCTCTCTCTCTCTCTCTCTCTTTGTGGCATTCCTTTATTTCTACCTTCATTCTTCTCTATGTCGTAAATCTTTTATCTTTTTCATTTGTATTGTGTTTTCCTTTTGGAGATGACGCAAGGTGTCGAGAAATTCATGTCTCTTCCATGTTGACCCAAAATATTTTCCTTTATCTTTTTCATTTGTCTTGTGTTTTCCTTTTTGGGATGATGTAAGGCATTGAGACATTCATGTCTCTTCCATGTTGACCCAAAAGTGTTTCCTTTATCTTTTTCATTTGTCTCGTGTTTTCACTTCGGGGATGATGCAAGGTATCAAGAAATTCATGTATCTACCATGTTGACTCAAAATATGTTTCTTTGTTTTCACTCTCTTTGTGTCATTCTTCCAATTCTATGTGTATTTTGGGAATGATTATAGTTCTGAGCTCCCTAAAAAACATTGTAGCAAGAACATACTGACCTCAAATCCATAGATCCCTCATGTGTTTGGAGTTTCATTTTGGGGGCAACCCCTCTTTTCATTTTCATGACGTAGCTTCATTTGGAAACATATGACTTGGCATAGGGATTTCCAAGTTAGCTCTCATGTCCTCTTTATTGTTAGCATTTATCATTTTCTACTTTAAAGTAATTGCTCACAGTATGGTGTTTAGTAATTTCTCTAAAGTGGAGGCATACTTTGGCATTATTTTGCATTTTTCATGTTAAATAGTGTAGTCTTTTTATTTCATGTGATGCATTTTTTTTCTTTGAGGTGACATTGGGTGTGATGTCATTCAAGAGCATGATCTCCCTTCACATATTATATTCCTCTTAGTGGCTTGATGTGACACACTGCATCCCCTAAGTTGTGAATCTTTTATTGGTCCACTTTTTGAGACATTAGACACAATGCTCCCTAATTTAGAGACCTCACATGAACTAAGAAAGACTCCTTGAATGCCTTTTACATTTTGTATTTACAAAATTTTGGTTATATGGCCACCATGCATAATACACTTTGCATGCATGTGGATCCATCTTGTTGTTCATGAGTTCCAAGCATACAAAGCTTTTCTTGCCTCATGAAGCTTGAAGTTCATTGTTTGTTCATGAGATCCAAGCACACAAAGTTTTTCTTGTCTCATGAAGCTTGAAGATCATTTTTGTGTGGTGCCTTATCAAAGTTATCAAGAGGTATAACTTCAGTATGGTTTGATGGGAAGCTTAACTAGGGCATGAATGTACCTTATCCATTCACATGTGTGTATTTGTCTCACCTTCTTGGATTACTCACCCACTGACAACCTGAAGTTTCGTTGCCTCTGAGTGAACGCATAATTTTTTGGAAAAACATCCTAGATCTGATCCACATTGCGATGGACAAATGGTCAAAGCTTTATCCACCCCTTTTATTTTCTTCTTTTCATTTTTGAAAATGTATGCTTGTGCCTTTATGATGCTATTTATATCATTTTCATGTGTCTTCCTTTGTGCCTATGTTGGCTAGCCATGGGATCTTGATCTTGGGGGCTTGATAACCCGTCTTGATCGTTATCATCCTATCTTACTAGAATTTATGCATTTTAACCCCTCTTGATGTGTGTTGGTTTACTTTAGTGTGAGTTTGAAGAAATTTCATCCTCTCACTAAAGTGGCGGCTAAATGTAGTATCGAAAAATGTCGTCAGTGAAATTTTCACACTTTTTTGGTCCCTTAGGAAATTGAGCTTAATGTTGCCTTGATTTAGTGTTGTAATGTGTTTAACACATTCACATAAGGTCTTGGGCCCTTGTGAATTAAATAGACCTAATCCTACCTTATTTTAGGTGTTGTAAAGTGTTGTAACACACTTTCACACTTTTCTAAGGTTTTCATTAATACTTGGGCTTCTTTGTGCTTTAATTGGCCTTATTTTGCATCCACAAGCCTCATTTAATGCATTTTTTCAAGGATGATCCCAACACAAATCAACATCCAATCATAATTTAGGTGTTTTCAAGTTGTGTGGCCTAAATTTGGTGGTTTGGGACTCATACACTACCTTGGGCGTATGGGTCCCACCTAGGGTTTTGGGTCTTGATCTTGGTTTCACACCTTTCTACGCATTTTTTAAGTTGGTCTCATAAATTAAACCTTATGGGACTCATACACCACCTTGGGTGTATGCGTCTTGTGTGGCCCAAAATTAAAATTAATTCAAATTCTTGGCAGAATTTTATCCTCCTAGATGTGATGTCGGCTTGTAGTGTTGTAATTTTGTGAATTCTTGCATAATTAAGTATAAATACAAGGTTCTTTCACTCATTTTGACCTAATACTTTTGTGAGAGCATTCATAATAGTAAATTGGAGTTCACAAGAGCATTGAAGTGTTTACAAGAGAATCAAGGGCATATTATCAAGCATTTTAGAGCATCATTCAAGCATCATGTCAAAGTCTTCATGCATCATTTTTGTTTTTGAGCTAAAAATTGTGATGTAGGTTGTCATGAATCAAGTTAGCATTTCATTCAAGATCTATCCTATTCAAACAAGAGTCGAGATATACATCCACTGGAGCCACTTCATACATGTTTACAACACTTTATTGTTAGATTTTTGTGAGTTGAAACATCTTATTTTTTCACTCATCATTATCCACTTCTATTTCATTTCATTATAAGGTTTGATTACCAAAATGAAGTTTGACCAAGGAAAACCCTTTTCTAGTAACAAAACAACATTTTTCCCTCTCTTTATTGTGTGATTTGTAGGTTTAGGTTGAAGAAACATTGAAGAGTAAGTTTGGAGAAAGTTTTCAAAGTGCTCAAAGTTGTCAAAGTTGTCACCTTGCATTGGAGATACTTGGAAGACTTCTATAGGGTACAAATCAAGGTTTTGGATCCGAAAATCAGTTGGGAAGCATAGAGCAAACCTTGAAGATGAGATTCAAGCTTTGAAGTTTTAGAAAACCCTAACTAGATTGATGCACTAGTACTGGCGTATGAGTCCCAGTTTAGGTCACTTTTAAGGTTTTGTGCAGTTTCGGATACCTATTTGCCAGATTCCTATTTTTGCATAGAAACCCAGATCTGGGACTAAATTGCCCAGTTTGGCATATGAGTCTTGGACGACCTTAAAATTAGTGTTTCCAACATTTTAGAGCATCATTTAGTTATTTTCATATTTCTAGGTTCACACATTCCATCTTGCATCTTTCTGTTCTATTTCATATGTTTTTTTAGGTCATTTAGTGAAAGATTGCATTACATTAGAAATTACATCTTCCATTACATTTGTCTTTTGAAGCCCTAGCTTGGTGGTGAACCCATCTTTAATTCATAATCAAACCCTAAGATAGCCCTATTGCAAGATCTCTCTCTTCTTTGCATACTTGAGGTTGAGATATCTAGGGTTATCCTTGAATGAGAATGTTTGAGTTTTGTTGTTCTATCTCTCAAGCATAGAATCCAAACAGAATTCTTCCTTTCACTTTTGATACTTAACTTTGATAAGTGGAGACACAACTTGGTTAGTAGACAACTGATGACCCTTACCTTTATCTTCTATATTTTTCCTTTCCACATAGTGGTTTCATTTCTCTTTGCTTTAATTTCCATCTTCTTTAATGAAAACGCTAGCTGTTAGAGTTAAGGTTTTAGCTTAACTATGTTGATTAAGTTACCTTTATTCCCTTCTTGAGATTTTTTTTTAGTTTGCATAAAGTGACATTTAATAATTATATTAATTATTAAATGTTTTCCTTTTAGGGCTTCTTTTAGGGTTTTTCCTATTAGGGTTTCTCGACCTCCTTTTATAAGGATTGATCTCATTGTATTATCATATCTTCTTACATTCTCTCATTCTCTCTGATATATACATTTTCAATTTTCAGAGAACCCTTGCTTGTTTGTCTCGATCTCTTCTTTTGTGATAGGTTATTTACATGTAGGTAATCTTCAAGGTTTGTGGTGTTGTATTTTTTCAACTCCTACATGGTATCAGAGCTCTTATGAAGTTGTATTTTCTCAACTTCTACATGGTATCAGAGCTCCAGACCTCCTGCTTTCTGTTCTTGTTTTGAAGATTTTTGGAGCTTCAAGGGTTTGGGGTTTGTTTTTTTGATCCAGGGTATACCTGCAATTTTGAAGCACTTTGAGCCCAAACAGACCTCGCCATTGTGTCCACAGTGATCCAAAACCCCTAAATCGACTATTCATTCATCTATTTTGGACAAAGTTGAATTTTGGGGACAATTTTTTTGCTGATACGGTCGTCGTCTGCATGCGGATCGGAGAAAAATTCTTGGTAAAAAAATTTCATTTTTTCAGAACTATTTCTCGTCAAAAAAAAAAATTCTTTTCTACGAAATTTTTTTCATTGTACAGATTTGATTTTTTATTAAAAAAAAACAAAAAGATTTTTTTTAATTTTTTCACAGTTTAAGGGCATGCCGGCCCTGGTACAGGGTACCCGCAGGACCCTACATACGCAGGCCTGCGGGCCCACTATACGTCGGTCGGCGTACTGCCGACCATCAGCGGCCTTAGTGCTGACCGGCGGTCTGTTAGTACCGTCGACAGCGGTACAGGCCGCTAGGGTTTTTTTTTTTAAGATTTTTTTTATAAAAATCAATGTTATTTTTTTATGATTTTTTTTATAAAAAAAGTCACAGTTTTTTTTATATACAATAAGCCCTATCGCACTTTTACAGTGACGGTCGTTTGGCCATCAAATTTAAGCCATTATTTTTGCTGCGACGGCCGTATGACCATCAAATTTAACCCAACACTGGTTTTTTTCATCTTTGGAGCTATTTTCTTCCAAAGGCTGTAACTTGGGCATACGATATTGTTTTTTGACAAACGAGATATCGTCGAAAAGCTGTTTTTCTCAACTTTCCAGTGGTGTGGGTCTCATCACTTTTTTTTTTCTTCTGTTGGTGTATTCTACAGTCAGTTTTTTGGCTGTCCTTCATGTATTTCCAGCTTTGTCCTTTTTGGACATTTTGAGCATCATTTGTAAGCAATTTATTTTTTGTAAACACACTGAGATAAAGTGCCACACTATTGTACATGCATTTTTTGGGGATTTTGCACATAAGGTTGTGCCATATTTTGTACTCGCACTATTATTATGAAGTGCCATGGGGGGTTGTGTATTTTGCTTTTATTTTGCCATCACATCTTTGTCCGGTGAGTGTCTCTCCATGGCGACAGTGAATCCATATGTTTCCAGCCTCATACATGTGTGCTTTTTTTTCACACCACTTTTTCAGTTGTAGGTGCTTTCTTGCACACTTTTAGATGTTGTATCTTCTTCTTTATGCACTACAGGGTGTTACACACCATTTCAGTGGATCTGTCAGGCTCTCCCAGTTCAGCATTATGGGGGGGTATTATACTATTCGTGTTAATTCTTCCTTGGTTTTTCCTTGGAAGGAATCTTCCATTCTCAGTTGATTAGTGTTTCAGACTATTGGTACTTGTGCCATTTGTATCTTCGTTCTAGGTGTTGGCCTTTGTTTGCCATCTGATTCGAGTAGTGTCATTTGGGGCACTCATGCAGATCTGTATCTTCATTCTAGGTATTTTCCTTTGTTTTCCATCTGATTCGAGTAGTGTCATATGGGCCACTCATGTAGATTGTTGTCTTCTTGATCCTGATCATCTTTTCTTTAGCACCATAGCAGTCATCTTTCGACAGTTGTTTGCAACTTCTTCTGGTTCAGTGATGTTCTTCTTGGCTTTCTGCATCTCTTTTTGGAGTAGAGCTTTTTCCCATGAGGTTTTCTCTATTTCTCCATTTTACAGAGATTTGGTTGTATTTGGGTACCTGATTTGGCCTAGTTGCTGGGACCCATGTTTGTCTTCTTGCATTGTAGTTACCTTTGCTTTTTTGCACCTGTTTGTAGCTGCACTCTTGCTCATCTTAAGGGGGGGTGTTAGAGTAAAGTTTTTAACTTAATTATGTTGATTAAGTTACCTTTATTCCCTTCTTAAGATTTCACTTTAGTTTGCATAAAGTGACATTTAATAATTATATTAATTATTAAATGTTTTCCTTTTAGGGCTTCTTTTAGGGTTTTTCCTATTAGGGTTTCTTTAGGGTTTCTCGATCTCCTTTTATAAGGATTGATCTCATTGTATTATCACATCTTCTTACATTCTCTCATTCTTTCTGATATATACATTTTTAGTTTTCAGAGAACCTTTGCTTGTTTGTCTCCATCTCTTCTTTTGTGACAGGTTATTTGCACGCAGGTGATCTTCGGGGTTTGTGATGTTGTATTTTCTCAACTCCTACACTAGCATCTTTGACTTGACCATGATTATTTCATTTATTTCACAAATTTTAGTTACTTTTAACCTAGACAATAGAATTATTATTTAAAGCTCTAATTTCTTTATTTGATGGTCTTCTCAACTTGAAATTACACCTTGATTATTCAAAGCCATTCGTAGAGTAATCATGTTCTTTAGTCTCATCATTAGAGAAATTTTTTTGATGATAGTTGTTCTTCATATGTCTCATATCATTAGTATCAATATCCATTCCTTCTTCTAAGGAGTAATAATCCTTTTTCTCCAAATGTAACTTTGTTGAGAACATATTTATATCTTGGTTTTCTTCATAATGATTGTCATTGCAATCATCACATGGGGTTGCAAGGTCTCCAAATGATTGGGATACCATACATTGTGAAGGTGAGTGCGGTAATTGACATACCAAACACCATAAATTATCCTCCATAACATTTTAACCTAGCCTCTTAAGGGGGTTCAAATTTTCCCTATTTGGTGAACCTCTTTTATTTTGTTGCATTTGTTTACCATTTTACCAAGTGGTATTGTAGGGTTAATATGATAACCTTGACATTCTATCTTGCTTCAAGTAATTATGTTTGTCATGTGGCAATCCTTTCTCATTCTTGGCTACCTTGTGTTGTGCAGTTTTTCACACATGCCCCATTGAAAGTTGGGACCCTCCCTTGGCCTGCCTTTTGGCCTATTTCTGTGGCTTGCCCCCTCTTTTGTGCTTATCTTTGAAAATCTTGGGGTTTTGGTCTTTGGTTCTTGCCTTGGTTGTAAGTGCCTTTTGTGTTGAGTTCCTGGTGGTTTTGGAGTCTTGCAGATGTCCTCTCTGGGGTGGTCTTCTTTTGCCTTCTGTTTTCTCCCTTGGTGTTTTTATTTGGGTCCTAAGGGTTGGTTTTCTCCCTTAGCTTTCCCTTGTTTTCTTTGTTTCCTTTTGTTCTATCGGGGGCAGAACCGAGATGAGACTAGACTTTGAACTTTGGCTAAGTTCTCGGTTTTGTTTCCGTTCTTGTTCCACCTCCGCTTCCTTCCCGCTCTTTTGCTTCCTTCTTCATTGTGTTTATTTTCGTCCTAAGGGTTGCTTTCCTCCCTTAGTTTTTTCTTCGCTTCACTTTTTCCTTCGCTTGTCAGAGGCGGAACCAGGATGGATCTGAACATTAAACTTTGGCTAAGTTCTCAGTTCCATCTTCGTTCTTGTTTTTCTATTTTTTTGTTTTTTCTTCGGCCTTCGGGTTGGTTCTCTGCCCATGGGTTTTCTTCGGTTTGCTTTTCTATCATTTTGTTGAGGTCAGGATCAGGATGGAATTTGGCTTTGAACTTTGGCAAAGTTCACGGTTCCTTTCTCGTTCCCATTCCACCTCCGCTTCCGTCGGGGTGGGTTTTGTTTCCACCTGTTTCGCTTTGTTCCGCCTCTGCTTCCACCGAGGTGGGTTTTGTTTTTGCCTATTTCCCTTTGGTTCCATTTTGCTTCCTATTCCGCGTCTACTTCCATCAGGGTGGGTTTTTTTTCTGCCTATTTCCCTTTGGGTCTCATTCTTCCTTTGCATCCACCTGTCTTGGGTCTCTGTTCTTGTTTTGCTCATGGCTCCACCTCCGCCTGTCTGTGGTTCTGCCTCCACCTGGGTTTATGCTTGATTTTCTTTCCTTAGGAAATATAATGGATCTGCTTGGATTTTGATGATGTCTTGGGCATTAATGGTGGCCCGTTTGATTGCAGGTTGGATCGATCTTGTTTTTTTGGATGTACATTAAAGATTTGGCATGATTTGTGGGTGTAGTCAAGTACACTTTGCAACTGCTATCATGAAACCCATTCTCGCACCTAAGGACGATTTGGTTGGTGGCCATTAATGGAAGGCAGACATGATCTGAAGGGGCTCAACCTAGTTTTGTTTGATCTGAGTCATTCATTTTCCCAGCTTGGATCCGATCAGTGGCTTGTATCCACGTTGGTGTTTTCATGCGCATTGTTGTTCGCATAGATGAAGTATTTTGGTGGGTGTGGCTCGAGGTGCCTTACCTTGGCTTTGTCTGATCCTAGATCGATTTGATGGGGGTGCTTGTTGCATTCAATGCTTGACAATGGGTTATTGCTGGCTGTCAGGGTTGATTTGGTTGGTGGCCGAGTTTCCTTGTAACCCTAGCTTTGTTTCACGTGGGCCTATTTTTCTATAAGTATGGCACTCTGCCTCATTTGTAAGGTTGGAATTGGCTAGGTTAGGATTCAGATTAGAAGACTAAGTCAGAGGACTTGTAATCATTAGAGTTAGCAGTAGAGTAGCATGTTAGAAGATTAGAGGTTAGTTTTCACATTTCAAGCAACTGTTGTAACAGACCATATTTTTTGCTAATATGATGATTAATGACTAGTGCCCTCTTTGCATTGAATAATCTTGCATGTTTCTTGTTCTATCTTTAAATCGCTTGGAAATGTTTGGATATATCTTAGGTTTAATTAGTAATGTTTGTGATTTAATGCTTGGAGTGTTGTAGGAATCCCTGGTTCATACTTTGGGCAGCTTCTTGATTGTGGGAATGTTGTGCAACTTCAACCTATACCTCATATTTATGTGCTTAGTTCAACTATGGATATTCATTCAGTCTTATTGAATGAATGCCCACAGCTTGAAAATCTTTAACACCTTAGAAGATTGCACTATTTTCTACAAGATTGTAGGTATAGCCTAGGTCAAACATAAATTAGTTTAAGGGATTGGTCAATTCCAGGTATTTCATCATTTTCATGATTAATCCTAGAATTAGTGTTAACAATTAGAACTTCTGAAACCCTCATATTTTGTTGTTTCTTTTATTAAATGGTTGCAACTTGAAGTTAAAGCATCACCATATCTTAAAATCTAATGAGTTTAGAGCTTCCAACATTTGTACGTAAGACCCCTTGTGATTACCAGCATATTCACATTTTATCACCGAGTTTTTTCTACTACATTATCATAACCTGACACCTGTGAGACCTTGGGGTTATCTCTTTGTTCATAGGGACCAACCTTTCAAGAGAGATAGAATAAATTTTATTCTATTTGAGTTGTTGCTATGCAAAAACACCAAGCAATGGGATTGGCACTAGAAGGAGGGCCTGAACAAGCAAGCTGGAGTGTTTTCTCAACGCCATTTCTCCTGGGAGGCTCAGAAGGAGAACTAGATCCGTACCAGGAGAAGAATAAGAGTTTCAAGAATTTCCACCTTCAAGCAAGCCAAGAAGGACTAGACGAAGGGAGGAATCATCATTCAATCCATCATTTCCACCATCCCCACCTCCATCCATTTCATCTTCATCTGATTTTGAGACTGGTTCCATTCAACAACCCCAACTGGTCATCCATCGACCATTACCACCTCCACCAACGGATTTCTTGGCAAATACCCCGTCACCTCTGACATTCAATAATTACAATGTTATGCCCAAGAATCCTGAGCATTTTTTCTCTAAGTTTCACATGAATGACCCAAATAGGACAGCTGAAGAGCACATTAGGATCTTTCAGACTTGTCTGAGAGATAGAGGGATTAATCATGAGGATGTTGCATGCAAAATTTTCCCCTATTCTCTAGGAGAAGGGGCCTTTTATTGGTATAAACATTTACCTATTGCATCCATCTATAACTAGGTTGAACTAGAGGCTGTTAAGGTTAGTACAGACTTGAGACAACACTTGTTTGGACCTCTACCATCTCTGGGACCAGCTTCTCACCCAAGACAAGTCCAATCTCTCACCTAGGCTTTGACTAATCACACACCTATCATGAATCCTATTCCACAGTTGCCTCTGGTCCCTCACCGAGGTCATCCAATAAACCAAGTCCAACCAATGCCTGGTTATCCCCAAAAAAATTCTAACCATCCCCTCCATTCACGCTCACAAGCTAATTTCCCTACATATTTTCAACACTTCAAATTTTTGAATCAGTCTATTAGTTCTAGAGGAGTGTTAGGATACTCCCCAAACACTGTGAATCCAGGCCCTTACAACAATCCTGATAAGGAAAGGTTAGATGAGTTAACTAAGCAAATGAAGAAGATGAAAATTGAGGTAATCTACTTGAGGAACCAAAACAATCAACTCCAAGCTAATCAGAAGAGCATGCAATCAAGTTATAATAGTGGGAAACACTATGACAGAAATCAAAACTTTGAAAGAGGATAGGGTTCTTGTCAGAACTTCGATAGAAATAAACAAGGTGGACAAGGATTTGAAAGAAGACATCCACCTAGGCAGAATAGGCCATGGAACACTGGGCCTAATAATGGAGGAGTTCCCACTCCACTAGATCAACCTTCTAATCCTAAGAAACCTCTAGGTGGTGTGTACTTAGCAGAGGCCGCTTTGTCTAGATGGTGTTGGCTTCACAAGACAAGTCATCACTCTGAGCTTGACTGCCTTGAATTTCAAATTGTTGCTTCCATTTTTCAATATGAAGTTAAAAACAACTCTACCAACCAAGAATTGGTGCCTTCAAATCCCTATGATTCCCTAGTTTTAGTGTTGAATCATGCTCCTTTCCCAAGGGATGAGGAGAATGAACCAGAAGAGGAATCAAGTAGCTAGAATAGAGAGGTCGAACAAGTGCTCAATGAAGATGAAATCTCTCAGCTATTTGATGATGAAACTGAGAATGAAAATGGCCCATTGGATGAAGTAGAGGCTGATGTTGAAGAAGTGAAAATGTTTCAGCAACCTATGAGAAAGTATGATTTGAGGAACAAGTCCCACAAGAATCCACAAGCTGGAGGACCGTTTACTACATCTACCCCTCCACACAATTTTACTACTCCACCAGATCCACATGCCAATAACAATCCCTCCTACCCTCAGGTGCCAACACAATACCTCACAAAAGAAGGACAACCAGATGTTTCCAAAGGAAGCAATGTTGATGCAGCAAAGGATAGGAAGACTGGTCATTCCAAGGAGCTCCACACTAACATGAATGTGGAGCAGCTAGGAGAATATGTCACTGAGGAACTCAAAAAAGTAAAGGTGAGTCTTTATGCTTTTGAGTTATTAAGAGTTCCTAAAATCAGAAATGTAGTCCTTGGGTCCTTTAATTCAAGTATAGCAACACTAGGAGTAGCTACCATTGAGGTAATTGCAAGGTCTCCTAGTTCACAAACACCCAAAGGTCCTAGTCCATCACAACCCGGGAATAGGGCTAAAGAAAAAGATAAGAGTCAGGTTGCGCAAGCTGACTCACAGTTGAATTTATTCCAAGGAAAAATGGAAACCCCTCCTTTTCTGATTTATATTCATATATTTGGTAAAAATCTGCACAATTGCCTGCTGGAGTCAGGGGAATCCACAAATGTTATGCCATTTGTTGTCTGTAGGGCTCTTGGTCCTACCCCTACAACCTATCAAAAGAAGGTCACCCAAATAGACAAAACAAAGGTGAATATAGTAGAAGAACTAAACATGATTCCCATGCAAGTTGCCTCAGATCCTAGAGTGCAACAAGTGCTTAATATTCAAGTAGTTGACATTCCTAACACTTATGGTCTAAGCTTGGGTAGAGATTTTACCAAGGAATTAAATGGATACACATCCACCGATCATTCTCACATGTGGCTCCCCTAAAAAGGAGTCCCAAATCAAATCAGAATTGAGACAAAACCTAGAATGAAGTATGCCATTACTGAGTATCAGAATACTTCAAATGAGATACTGGTATTAAATGTCAGTATGGGGAACTATGTCTTAGCCTCCCCTGCTTCAAACACATAATTAATCTTGATGTTTTAAAGCTCTTCTGGTGAACCCACATCAGAAGCTAGTAGCTTCGAAGTGCAAGTTGAACAAATGGAAGAACCTAGTGATCAGGAAGATAGACAACTCGGTTTGTTGGATAACTTCCAGGAGTTTATCTGGAAATGTGTAGAAGATCAAATGAAGCTGGGTAGAAATATGAACTTAGAAGAATTGATTCTTCCTAATTGGGGCAGATTTCACGATGCTCCTCATTCTAAACTAGAATGTTGCTTGTGTCAAACTGCAGTAGAACAGATACAAAGGCACATTAACACAACGCCAACGGTTGAGTCAAACATATAGAGCATTCAAAATAGTCAAAAGGGGAAGGATCCAAAACCTCTTGAAGAGCCTCCAAGTGACAGTAAGGACAAAGGTATGTCAAGAAAAGCAAGAGCTAATGATTGTTGGACATTAAGGTTTGATGGATCCAAATCCAAGCAAGGTGCTAGAGTAAGGCTGGAGTTGATCAGTCCTAAAGGTAAAACCTACTTTTCTACTCACAGACTCCAATTCCAGTGCACTAACAATGTAGCTGAATATGAAGCTCTAGTTCATGGGCTATTAATGGCATTAAGAAAGAAAGTTAAAATTTTGCGAGTGTCTGGAGATTCTGATTTGGTGGTGAAGAAAGTGAGAAAAAAATACTCATGTCACAATAGAAGGATGGCCAATTACAGACATAGAATTTGGGATCATATTGAAGGATTTGATTCCTTCAACATTCAGCTGATACCTCAAAGTAAGAATTAGACTGCTGATTCTCTGGCACAAGAAGAAAGTACATTGCAACCCTTATCACTTTCAGGCTTAAAGAAGTTCATTGTGGAACTTGTTCTAGTACCCTCAATGCCTGAAAATGTCACCAATTTTTAGGTATTCAAAGATGATAAGAATATTATTTACTTTATGACTAGTTGTGATGTATTTGCTTCCCAAGTAATTGATGAGGTTGAGCCTCAAGAGGCTGAAATTGACCTAGAAGGAGTCCTCAATCTGAAGACTAATACCATCCCAAGAGGCATGGTGTAATTGGAAAGGATATTTGATTTAGATAGGATAAGAGATCAAGAGCAAAAAATGAAAAGGGAATCCCTCAACTCTCAATGTGAAACGTACAATATGGGGACCCAAAGTGATGTCAGGAATGTCTTTATTGGTAAGGTGTGCACCCTAGAGGAGAGGAAAGGAATTATTGATTCCTTACACACATATCAGGATGTGATAGCCTAGAGTTATGATGACTTGAGGACATATGACACTTTGATCATTACACATACTATCCCCCTCAAGACAAATGTTAAGCCATTCAGGCAAAGACAAAGACCAATCAATGCTTTGTTGGAGCCCATTATTTAGAAGGAAATATAGAAGCTACTCTCAACACAAATCATATTTCTGGTAAGACATTCAACATGGGTTGCAAAATTGGTCCCGATTAGGGAGAAAAATGGAGAAATTAGATTGTGTGTTGATTTTAGGAACTTGAACAGAGCATCCGAAAAGGATAATTATCCAGCCCCTTCACTCGATGAGGTGCTTCAGGTTGTCAATGGATCTCAGATGATGTCCTTTTTGGATGGGTACTCTGGATACAATCAGGTCATGGTCCAATATGAGGATAGGCACAAGACTGCCTTCACTAGTAAATGGGGAACCTTTTCTTACCGAAGAATTCCCTTTAGATTAATCAATGTTGGAGTTGCATTCCAAAAAGCAATGGATATTGCCTTCAAGGACATCATTGGCAAGTGCATAATCATCTACATGGATGATTTGACAGTCTTTTCCAAAAGGAGAAGTGATCATGTTGTAGACTTATGTAAAGTATTCTAGAAGTGCAAGGAATTTGGTATTTCACTTAATCCAAAGAAGTGTATCTTTGGAGTCACTGAGGGAAATCTATTAGGACATGTTATTTCAGAACAAGGTATTGCCATTGATCCTGAACGAGTGGAGGCAATACTAAAAATTCAACCCCTTACAAGAAAGAAATAAATGAAGTCATTCTTTGGAAAGATTAACTTTGTCAAGAAATATATCACTAGATTTGTAGAAATAATCAAGCCCTTAAATGCAATGTTGAAGCAAGAAGTGAAGGTTGAATGGAATACAGAGGCTAAGGAAGCATTTGCAAAAATCAAGAGAGCTATTGTTGAGGCCCCTATTTTGGTAAGTCCTGATTATGCTAAGTCATTCTACATCTATTCATTTTCTTCTGATCACTCCTATGCGGGCTTGTTGACACAAAATTCTAATCAAGGTAATGAACATCCCATAGCATTCATGAGTGCACCTTTGAAGGATGCCGATCTAAGGTATCCTAATGTTGAAAAGTAGGCTTATGCCTTGATCCAAACTGTTAAGAAGTTTAGGCATTATATACTGAGAAACAAGGTATTTTCTATACTCCTTGATCTGACAGTCAAGTTGTTGCTGATGCAAAATGAGTTGGGTGAACGCAGAGCCAAGTGGGTGAGTATGTTACAAGAATATGATATTGAAATTCAACCCATGTAGTTGGTAAGACGGTAGGGATTGACCAAGACAACGGTAGAAATGGGTCCTGACCTTGTTGCCCAACATTATAATCTTGAAGATGTTTCTCTGAGGGACTAGTATGATGACATTATCTACTATTTGTTGAATCAACAATGTCCCAAATACCTTAATTCAGTACGAAGGAGAGCTCTACATTTGAAGAGTGGAATTTTTATGATGAAGGGAGTTTTCCTATACAAGAGAAATCATGAAGGTGTCTACCTGAGATACCTAGGGAAAGAAGAGGCAGGGAGAGTGATGACTAAATTTCATGATAAATATGGCATAGGCCATGGTTCAACACCTTCCACTACAAATCAGATTCTCAGGGTAGGCTATTATTGGCCTACCTTATTCAAGGACACACATTACCATGTGAGGACTTCCCATGTGTGTCAAACTACAACAAGCAGGGAGAGGTGTGCAACTCTTCCACTCTAACCTTTCATAGAGGTAAAACCATTTGCATAGTGGGGAATGGACTTCATTGGTCCAATGAACCCATCTTCATCTGTAGGCTATAGGTATATTCTTACCATAACTGATTATTTTACTAGGTGGGTTGAAGCTCTTTCTTGCAAACAATGTACTTCTAAAGTGGTAATTAATTTCATGGAATCAGGTATCATCAATTGCTTTGGTTTCCCATTGGATTTAGTTTGTGACAATGGTTTTGTATTTGCATCTTTAAAGTTTTCTAACTGGGCTTATGACCATGGAATTGCCATAAAATTTGCATCCAATTACTATCCACAGGGGAATGGTTTGGCTGAGTCTTCCAATAAAAACCTATTGACAGTCATCCAGAAACTACTAGAAAAGAATCCCAAGGATTGGCATACCCAGCTCCGATTTTCTCTTTGGGAAGACTACACTAGATAGAAAACATCCTTAGGAACCTCTCCTTATCACTTAGTGTATGGTTCAAAACCTGTCTTGCCCATCTAGCTGAAGATCCCTACCCTACAATTCATCAATGAATATTATGATGGACAGGATAAGCATGAAGCCCGCTTAACTGAATTGTTGCACCTTGAAGAGAGAAGAGATGAAGCCCTAGAAAACTATGCCAAACATCAGGGTATAGTGAAAATATTATTTGATAGGAGAGCCAAGGTGAAATCCTTTAGAATCTTTGACTTGGTTCTCTACTAGGATAAAGCCCATGACAAAAGGGGGAGAATGGAAAATTTGACAAACTTTGGCTCGGCCCTTATTAGATTGTGGAGATTTTGGGAGATAATGCCTTCCATTTAAAAACCCTCATTGGAAGAGATATCCCACTGCCTGTCAATGGGTAGTATTTAAAGCATTATTTTAAGTCTTGACCTGCTCTCAACTCTGTCCTTGTACATAAGTAGATTAGGTTTCCTTTATGCTATTTTGCTTGCTACTTTTGGTTTGGGTTTCTTTTGGTTTTTTTCTTTGCTTGTCTACTGCTTCGGTTTTGGTTTGCTTTGGTCTACTTGGGTTGGGTTTCCCTGCTGCTTTTCTTTGTGGAGTTATCCTACTTTCCTCTGGGTTTGTTGCATCTATACAACCAACTACTTGTCTGGGGTTATTCTAAAAATTCTTTTACAAACTCTTATCATCTTTTCAGAGTCATTCAAACTGGTAGAGTTCCTTCATCTAATGTTGCATGGGTTGGGATTTAGTGTCACTTGACTAAGTTAAATTCTGGAATGCATTTGGGTCTTATATCTTCACACAAATCTTAAGAATTATGAGGTTGCATATGGTCTTTAGGAGGTCTAACTGGGTGAAAAATCTTAAATTCTGCTCCAGTGTTGCTGTGGTTCTCATCCTTGAGTGTGGGCTTCATTGCCTACAAGGTGAAAAGTATTTCTTTAAAAGAAAATCTCAAAAGAGAATATCAAAACAAAAGAAAATATTTAAAACAATAAACGTTCTCCTTTTCAAGGGTATCCTAGTATCTTTATCGGGGCTATGGATGCCTAGTTGGCAGTAGAGCTATGTTAGGGAGGGTCACAGTGATAACCTCATCAGGGCTATGGATGCCTGACTGGAAGTGAGGCTCTATTCAGGTTGCTTTTGAAGTTAGAATCCTTAGGTAGCCATGTCAGACTGAATTTGGTCCTTGCTGCAACTTAGGAAAGGAAAATGAATGCATATGCACACACTTTGACCCTAGTACATGAAAGGTTGGATTCTTAGTGATTTCTGAAACCTTGTCTATTTATAACTTGATGCTTGGAATGAAACCAGAGATTCTGAGTTCATGATGCCAGTTTTTCATCAAAATGCTTTGGAGCATTTCCTTAATGAAGTCGCCATTTGTTGTACAATTTTGCACACACGCCCCACTGAAAGTTGGGACCCTCTCTTGGCTTGCCTTTTGGCTTGTTTATGTGGCTTGCCCTCTCTTTTGTGCTTATCTTTAAAAATCTTGGGGTTTTGGTCTTTGGTGCTCGCCTTGGTTGTGGGTGCCTTTTGTGTTGAGTTCCTGGTGGTTTTGGAGTCTTGCGGATGTCCTCTCTAGGGTGGTCTTCTTTTGCCTTCTGTTTTCTCCTTTGGTGTTTTTGTTTGGGTCCTAAAGGCTGGTTTTCTCCCTTAGCTTTCCCTTGTTTTCCTTGTTTCCTTTTGTTCTACTGGGGGCAGATTCAGGATGAGATCGAACTTTGAACTGTGGCTAAGTTCTCGGTTCTGTTTCCATTCGCTTATGCCTCCACTTCCTTCTCGCTCTTTTGCTTTCGTCTTCATTTTGTTTGTTTTTTTCCTAAGGGTCACTTTCCTCCCTTAGTTTTCTCTTCGCTTCACTTTTTCCTTCGCTTGTCGGAGGTGGAACCATGATGGATCAAAACTTTGAACTTTGGCTAAGTTCTCGGTTTCGTCTTCGTTCCCGTTTTGGCTTTGCCTCCCGTGTTCTCGTTTTTCCATTGTTTTGTTTGTCTTTGGCCTTCAGGTTGGTTCTCTTCCCTTGGGATTTCTTCAATTTTCTTTTCTGTCATTTTATCAGGGTTCGGACCAAGATGGAATTTGGCTTTGAACTTTGGCAAAGTTCATGGTTCCTTTCCCGTTCCCATTTTTCCTCTACTTCAGTCGGGGTGTGTTTTGTTCTTGCCTGTTTCCCTTCGGTTCCATTTTGGTTCCCATTTTGCCTCTGCTTCCACCAGGGTGGGTTTTGTTTCCACCTGTTTCCCTTTCGTTCCTATTTTGGTTCATGTTCTACCTCCTCCTCTACCTGTCTTGGGTCTCTGTTCTTGTTTTTCTCATGGCTCTGACTCCGCCCGACTCTGGTTCGGCCTTCGCCTAGGTTTATGCTTGATTTTATTGCCTTAGGAACCCTAATGGATCTGCTTAGATTTTGATGATGTCTTCGGTATTAATGGTGGCCCATTTGATTGCTGGTTGGATCAAGCTAGGTTTGTTGGATGTACTTTAAAGATTTGGCATGATTTGTGGGTGCAGTCAAGTACACTTTGTGGTTGCTGTCACGAAACCCATTCCCGCACACAAGACCGATTTGGTTGGTGGCCATTAATGGCAGGTAGATGTGATCTAAAGGGGCTCAACATGGTTTTGTTTGATTTGAGCCGTTCATTTTCCCAGATCAGATCTGATTGGTGGCTTGTATCCACGTAGGTGTTTTCACGTGTGTTGATGTTTGTGTGGGTGAAGTCTTTTGGTGGGTGTAGCTCGAGGTGAATTACCCTAGCTTTGTGTGATCCCAGATTGATCTGATGGGGGGTCCTTGCTGCATTCAATGCTTGATGGTGGGTTATTGCTGGCTGTTGGAGCCAATTTGGTTGGTGGCCAAGTTTCCTTGTAACCCTAGCTCTATTTCATGCGGGCCTATTTTTCTATAAGTATGTCAGTCTGCCTCATTTGTAAGGTTGGAATTGGCTAGTTTAGGATTCGGATTAGCAGACTAAGTTAGAGGAATTCTAATAATTAGAGTTAGCAGTATAGTATCATGTTAGAAGATTAGAGGTTAGTTTTCACATTTCAAGCAACTGTTGTAACATACTAGAAATGTTGCTAATATGATGATTTAATACAAAGTGCAGACATTGTGTTATGACTGGTGCCCTCTTTGCATTGAATAATCTTGCATGTTTCTTGTTCTATCTTTAAATCACTTGGAAATGTTTGGATATATCTTAGGTTTAATTAGTAATGTTTGTGATTTAATGCTTGGAGTGTTGTAGCAATACCTGGTTCATACTTTGGGCAGCTTCTTGATTGTGGGAATGTTGTGCAAGGTCAACCTATACCTCATATTTATGTGCTTAGTTCAACTGTGGATATTCATGCAGTCCTATTGAATGAATGCCCACAGCCTGAAAATCTTTAACACCTTAGAAGATTGCACTATTTTCTGCAAGATTGTAGGTATAGCCTAGGTCAAACATAAATTAGTTTAAAGGATTGGTCCATTCTAGGTATTTCATCATTTGCATGATTAATCTTAGAAGTAGTGTTAACAATTAGAACTTCTGAAATCCTCATCTTTTGCTTTTTCTTTTATTAAATGGTTACAACTTGAAGTTAAAGCATCACCATATCTTAAAATCTGATGAGTTTAGAGCTTCCAACATTTGTACGTTAGACCCCTTGTGATTACCAACATATTCACATTTTATTACTGATTTTGTTCTACTACATTATCATAACTTGACACCCATGAGACCTTGGGGTTATCTCTTTGTTCATAAGGACCAACCTTTCAAGAGAGATAGGATAAATTTTATTTTTTTTGAGTTGTTGTTGTGCAAAAACACCAAACAACACCTTTTAGCTGAGATCTTTAAGGGAACTCATTACCTTATCCAAATTGTCTTTAGAATTGGATGGTTTATACTAATGTTCCTTAGGGTTTTGTATTATCTTAACATCTGTAGTGTTGTAAAAAGTATCCCTTTTTCACACTTAATTTGGAAATAATTAATATTAAAATGAGCTTAGTTATGCCTTGATTTATTGTTGTAATGTGTTTTACACATTCACATTAATTTTAGGACCGTTCTTAATAAAA
The DNA here is from genome assembly GCA_007115665.2 of Sequoiadendron giganteum. Lineage (NCBI taxonomy): Eukaryota > Viridiplantae > Streptophyta > Pinopsida > Cupressales > Cupressaceae > Sequoiadendron > Sequoiadendron giganteum. The sequence goes on along the minus strand of CM021104.1, from coordinate 334,740,084 downwards.
TGGACTTAATGGTGCCTTATTTAGAGTGTTGTAAAGTGTATCTTTATACTTTCACATTGATCTAGGGCTTTATTAATTAAATGAGGTTAATTTGAGCTTAATTGGCACCTTTAATTCAAATCCAAGCCTAATTGATTGTAAATTTTGAGGTATAAAACCCAATATTCATAAATGATATTACACAACACTTAATTTTTGGAGGTGTGTTTCCTAGGTTAGTGAGCTAGGACCCATTCACCACTTGGCGAATGGGTCCTCACTAGGTCCTAGGACCCTATTTTCAAATAAAATTTCATAATCCCCAAAGTGTGTCCTAGCTAAGTGAGCTAGGAACCATTCACCACATGATGAATGGGTCCTCACTTAACCCTAGGACCCCCCCTTGGGATATGTTTTTGGTGGTATTTTAATGATTTCAAATCCTAGATTTGATGTCGGCTTGTGTTATTTGCAAGCATCCTAATAGAAATTTTATGAGATCAAGAGTATTATAGAGTATTCAAGAGCTTTCAAGAAGACATTCAAGGGTAGATTTATTGAAGTTTATTTCAGCAATCATGATACCAATCATCATGTCAAAGTCATGAATATTGTTGAGCTAATGTGATGATGTAACATTGGTGATCAAGTTGAAGTGTTCAAAACCATTATCTTATGTCAAGATCTACACTCATTGAGGCCATTTCATGCTAAATTTCAGATTTGTAATCCAAGGTTTCAAAAAGGTTTGGTGAGTTGTTACATATTTTTGTTCATTCATCATTCCTTTATGCATTGATTCATTTCAAGGTTTAATTACCAAAATACAGTTTGAGCAAGCAATGTTGGAAAAAAAAGAATAGACAAGTAAGAGGGGGGGTGAATTAGTTGTCACATAATTAAGACTTATTCAACTTAAAACAACTTTTAATCTCAGATATGATAATTAACAGTGGAAGCATAAATCAACAACACATCAGAGACACATAAACACCAATATTTTTATACGTGGAAACCCTGTTAGGAGAAAAACCATAGTGGATGTTAGTCCACAAGATTATACCCTATTAGAAGTATAATGAAAGAAATGAATATGGAATGCACTTGCATTTAGGCATACTCCCTAGAGCTCAATGCTCAGAGGAAGGCTCACTACCTTACATAAATTAATCAGATTAAATCCATCTGATGAGGTTCAACTGAGAAATTAGCTTCTACAAAAGCCTGATGACAGTTCTGATTAGGCACAAAAAAACTTCTACACACTCTGCTCAAAATCCTTCACACTCTGCTCAATCTCTTTCACACTCTTCTCTGCTCCTAAATGATTTGACCTTTATTTGCACATATATTTTGCATACATACACCGAGTATTCATTTACAATGAAGAGACAATTACTCTTATATATTCGTTATACAGATTTACATCAACAACTCTGTTAGCCAAGAATAAAATATAAATTATGACTATCAGCCTTAATACATGAACACATCATGATGCACACCAACCTAAGTCGGTCACAACATAGTGAGGACATAAATCAACATCCTCAAACACGCCAAACAATAAAATATTAATCCTCATGGATTCACAACATGTTACCACCATCATGTCGGCCAAGAACATGAAAACTCAAGCACACATCGGAAAAATATTTGATCATGATCACACCAAACAATGCAGATGTACAAGGATAGAACATGATCTAGAATCATCCACGAACATCACAAGAACATGCACAACAATTGAAATTTCTTGAATTTCATCCTCTTCTTCCAAAAACACCTGCTACAGTAATAGAGTAACTGTAGGAACATAGAACTTCATAACTTCCTCAATTCTTGATGCATACCATTGAAACTTATGGACAACATACTAGATAGGCTTAGAAACAAACCCTTTAGTTCACGAAACTTGAAACTCAATGTGCACAACTTATCACCACTTGGATCTACACAACATCACAGACTGTCTGCAATATATTTATTACAATTTTCTCAATATCCTCGACATATATAGCCTTCATAATCACCAATGCTAATAGTGTTGACATCAATGACAACCACAACATCCAAAAATATCCCCCTTTGACATTGATGGCAGCACATGATGTGAAAAATAATACCATCAACATAACTAGATGTTCACATACTTCTCTCCCTTTGATTTGTAGTTCTCCTCTCATAGTTCTTCTCTCCCTTTCTTGACTCTTCTCCCTCTTACTTCAAGATTTTTTCACATTTTTCTTCTCCCCCTTTGACTCAATGGTAAAGATACAAATGCTCTGAACCATATATTTAGCACATCTGGCTAATCTCGCTGAGTAGCAATCACCACAACATCAATCCGAAATAAGATATGGCTATGAATTCATGGACTGATGCAAATACGTACATCATTTAGTTTTGACCAAGAGGGGAAACCACCCCCAACTTGCCTCTGAGGTACTCAAAAGTATCCTTAGGCAATGGCTAAGTAAAGATACCAGCTTCTTTCCCAAGAAGAATGCAACACCACTAGTACTCTTCCTTTCATCCACATCTCCTACCCAGTCTGCATTAGTAAAAGAACTCAAGATAAGATCATCATCCTTAGGATACCAAAGACCAAATTCAACCGTCCCTTTCAGGTAGCTGAAGATTCTTTCCACAGTAGTCACATGAGACTCTTTTGGATTAGCTTGATATCTAGCAACCATGCATAAATCATTCATTATATTTGGCCTGGTATGAGTCAAATAGAGTAATCCACCTATCATTGACCTATATCTTGTTTGATTTTCTTTAGAAGAAACATCATTTTGTGTAAGTTTGCATTTGGTTACCATAGGTGTACCAACTATCTTTGATTCTTCCATGCCAAACTTTTTCAGTAACTCTTTTACACATATGGAATGAGATATAAAGATTCTATCTTATACCTGAGTGATTTACAATCCTAAAAATAATTTCAGTTCTCCAATCATTGACATTTCAAACTCACTTTTCATTTCATCAGAAAACTTCATACACAAATCATCATCACCTTAAAAAATAATGTCATCAATAAAGACTTCAATGATCAACTTTTTATTTTGATCCAACTTGAAATATAGATTATTGTCAGCGGTACCTTTATTGAATCCAAGCTTCAACAAGTATTTATCCAATCTAGCATACCAAGCTCTAGGATCTTGCTTAAGTCCATATAGAGCTTTCTTCAATCGACATACCATGTTTTCTTTGTCATTCAGTTGAAATCCATCTGGTTGCTCAACATAGACTTCTTCTTCTAGCTCACCATTTAGAAATGTTGACTTCATATCCATCTAATAGACTTTGTAATCCTTGAAAGAAGCATAAGCGATAAATAATCTTATAGCTTCAATTCTAGCAACATGGGCAGAAGTTTCTTCAAAATCAATACCTTCCATCTGTGAGTACCCTTTGCAAACCAGTCTTGCTTTGTTTCTGACCACTTCACCTTGTTCATTTAGCTTATTCCAAAACACCCATTTGGTTCCAATCACATTTTTGTTCTGAGGTCTAGGAACAAGATCCCATGTATCATTTTTCTCTATCTGCATTAGTTCTTCTTTCATGGCTTCCATCCAATGTTCATCTTTGCATGCTTCATTGATATTGCTAGGTTCAGTTTTAGAAATTAGAAAATACTCTTCTAAAATATTTCTTCTAGTTTGCACACCTTTTCTCTTATCTCCTATGATTTGACTATCACAATGATTTCACCTTACATACCTTGAAACTTTAGGACTTTCTCTAGCTTCGTGTTCTTGTGTTCTTTCTTTTGCACTTTTGCTAGTTTTTGCTTCTTGATTCCCTTGGTTCACAGGAATAATTTGAAGCTTATTTTGTTTCTGAACATTATTTCCATTGTTATTACTATCATGTAGGTCATCTAAATCATATCCAATACATATGGATGGTCTATAAATATCTTCATCAACTTTGACATTTGCACTTTCAACCATTTTCTTCAACCTTTTATTAAAGCACTGGTAAGCTTTGCTCTTAGTAGAGTAACCTAGAAAGATTCCTTCATCACTTCTAGTATCAAACTTTCCTATATCATTATCTCTCTTGATGTAGCATTTTCTTCCAATTTTTTTGAAATATTTGATAGTAGGATTATAACCAAACCATAGCTCAAAAGGGGTCTTACGAGAATTACTGTTGACATTTACCCAGTTAATGGTATACACAACAATGCTTACAACTTCTCTCTAGTAGAAATGAGGAACATTTTCTTCTAGCATCATGGTTCTAGCAGTGTCTAGAATGGTTTTTTTCTTTCTTTCAGTGACTCCATTCCATTGAGGGGTTCGGGGAGCAGATATCTCTCTTTGGATTCCATGCTCTTCACAGAAAGAATTGAATTCTAGAAAAGTGAATTCACCACCTCTGTCTAACCTTAAGCATTTGATCTTTTGGCTTGTCTCACTCTTTGTCATAGCTTTGAAGCTTTTGAACTATTCTAATGCTTCAGGTTTTTCTCTTAAGAATGCATCCCATATCATTCTAGAGTAATCATCAATACGCGACATAAAGTACATTTCACCTTGAAGACTTCTGATTCTGTATGGACCACATAGATCAGTATGTACCAAATCAAGTACTCCATTAGAGTTATATTGTTTTCTTCGAAAATAATTTCTAGTTTGCTTTCCCATCTAACGTTCTTTGCACATAGTGTTAGTAGGCTTCACTAACTTACGAAGATCTCTGACTGCTTGAGAAGAGATTATTTTGACAATGTTATCAAATTTCACATGACACAACCTACTATACCATAACCAACTTACATCAACTTGATCAATTAAACAACTTTCACTAGCAGCACTTAAGTGAAAAATATTACCTCTTGTCTTTGTACTTGAAGCAATCACATTTCTAGAACTTCCTCGTATCCTGCACTTACCATCCTTGAACTAAAGATTGTAACCCTTTTCTACCATCTGTCCAACACTCAACAAGTTATGCTTTAAGCCTTCTACAAAAGAAAATCATCAGTATTATGTTTACTGCTAAAAGAAATTGTGCCTTTGCTATGAATCACACCACAAGTGTTGTCTCCAAATCTTACAACACCACCATCATAGTTTTCCAAGCTTACAAACTTGCTTTTGTCACCAGTCATATGATGTGAGCATTCATTGTCAATTAGCCACTCATATTTTTCTTAAATTTTGGCTGCAAGAGCCTTCTCAAAATTCACATTACTAGTAGATTCGGTGGACACCTGACCCTTTTCTTTGATAGCAATGAATATCCATTCATCTTCATTTCAGATTTCTTTATCAAATTCATCATCAGTAACACCTTCTTCAACATAATATCATTTCTTTTGAAATCTAGTCTTATCGGGTTTATAATTAGAGACTCTTTCAGGATATCTTGATGCAAAATGACCTATTTTATTGCGAGAAAAACATTTGATAGGTAACTTTCCTTTGTACTTACCATGAACTCTGGCTTCTCTTTTCACAATCAATGCTTCCAATTCTTCTAATTATTTTTCTTCACCTTCATACTTGAATGTCTTTTTGGAACTCTCTCCCAGATCATATCTCTATTTTCTTTTCCTAGATATAGTAGCTTTGAATGCAAAGTTTGTCTTAGGAGTAGATTCACCAAATTCACTTAACTCAAAAGCAGCAAGTTTTCCAATTATCATGTCTCTTGTCACATTTGTCAATGTCCTGAGTTCATCAATAGCATGAGATTTTGTTTTGTACGAAGGAGGCACAAATCTAAGTATTTTAGCCATAATCTCTTATTCATCCAAGACTCCACTGACACATCTAATGCTCATCACCAGTTCATTTATCTTTTGAGAGAAAGAAAGGATGTTCTCATCTTCACTCATCTTCATGTCCTCCCACTTGCATTTTAGGCTCTGTAGCTTAGCAACTTTCACTAGTGCATCTCCTTCATACAATGTTTCCACCTTTTTCCAGATCTCATGTGCAATCTTTAGACCTATCACATTTGTCATCTTTGAATCTATCAAAGAACTCAACAATTCTTCAATAGCCTTGGTATTTGTTTCGGCTTCTTTGATTTCATCAGCAGTAGATGGACCATTCTAAGGAATAGTATATGCATTCTTTTTAATCTTCCAGAAAGGCTCGCTAATACACTTCAAATGACATTCCATTATGAATTTCCACAAAGAGTAGTTTTTTCCATCAAATCTAGGACTATCATTATTGTAAGATGCCATCACAAATCACCTCAAGCTGTTAATATTTCCCTTCAGAATAACCTACTCCGATACCAATTGTTGGCAAAACAAGAATTGACAACTAAGAGGGGGGGCTGAATCCGTTGTCACAGAATTAAGACTTATTCAACTTTAAACAAATTTTAATCTCAGATATTATAACTAACAGTGGAAGCATAAATCAACAACACATCAGAGACACATGAACACCAAGATTTTTATATATGGAAACCTTTTTAGGGGAAAAACCACGGTGGATGTTAATCCACAAGATTATACCCTGTTAGAAGTATAATGAAAGAAATGAGTAGGGAATGCACTTGCATTCAGGTGCACTGCCTAGAGCTCACTGCTTAGAGGAAGGCTCACTACCTTACATAAAGTAATTAGATTAAATCTATCTAATGAGGTTGAACTGAGAAATTAGCTTCTACAAAATCCTGATAACAGTTCCGATTAGGCACAAAAATACTTCTACACACTTTGCTCAAATGCCTTCACACTCTGCTCTACTCCCAGATTATTTGACCTTTATTTGCACATATATTTTGCATACATACATCGAGCATTCATTTACAATGAAGAGAAAATTTCTCTTATATATCCACTATATGGATTTACATCAACAACTATGTCAACCAAGAATAAAGAATAAATTACAACTGTCGGCCTTAATACATGAACAAATCATGATGTGCACCAACCTAAGTCAGTCACAACATAGTGAGGACCTAAATCAATATCCTCGAACATGCCAAACAATAAAATATTATTCCTCATGGATTCGCAACATGTTACCACCATCATGTCAGCCAAGAACATGAAAACTCAAGCACACATCGGAAAAATCTTTGATCATGATCACACCAAACAATGCGGATGTACAACAAGGATAGAGCATAATCTAGACTCATCTAGAGACATTACAGGAACATGTGCAACAACTGAAATTTCTTGAATTTCATCCTCTTCTTCCAAAAACACCTGCTACAATAACGAAGTGACTGTAGGAACACATAACTTCATAACTTCCTCAATTCTTGATGCGTACCATTGAAAGTTACAAAAAACATACTAGATAGGCTCGATAGCAAACCCTTTAGTGCGCGACACTTGAAACTCAACATGCACAACTTATCACACTTGGATCTACACAACATCACAGACTACCTACAATATATTTATTAAAATTTTCTCAATACCCTTGACATATACAACCTTTAGAATCACTAATGCTAATAGTGCTGACATCAATAATAGCCACGTATCAGCAACACAACCACAACATCCAACAAGGAAAACCCTTATTCTCTAAAAAACCATTTTTCTTCTCCTTTTATGTGTGATTACAAGTTTTAGGTTGAAGATCTATTGGAAAGAAAAATTGAAAAATTTACAAAGTTGCAAAAGTTGTCACCTTTCTTACAAGATCATGAAATATGAGCTACAAGATTTATTTCTAGGTTTTCGACAATATTTGACTAGGATTTAGGAGTAAAGACATTGAAGAATAGAAGCCAAAAAGAATTTTTCTAGAACCCTGGCGAGGACCCATTCACCACTATGCTAACGAGTCCTCAGTGAGGCTTGAAAAAGCACTTTTTGTAATAGGTACACAACATTTGACCCTCTTAAAACTTGCCTTTTATTGCTATATTGGCTAGGTTTGATTTTCGATTCTCATTTATGCATTATAGCCCTCACAATTAAGTGAAACTAGGAAGAATAAGTACATTTTTCCATCAAGTCCATTTTGTTGGTGGACCACACCCCATTTTTCTATGTTTCATTTTGGTGAACCCGAATTTTTGAGCATTGTATTTTTCTAATTTTGGAGTCCTTTCATCCTAGATTTAGATCTTGCATTCATTTTCATTGAATTATATCTGATTTAGGGTATTTATTTTGAATTCAACTTTGCATTGTTTGTATTCTTTAAATCTAAATAAATACAAAAAAAAACAGTCATATTGCATATCATTTACATCGCATTAAATTGAATTTGAAAATTGAAACAAAAATTGCATATCAAATTAGGTATTTTAGGTCATCATTTTGTCATAATTTGCAATTGCATTCCACATTGCATTTACAGAAAACTGAAACTGAATCTTATTATTACAAAATGAATTTGAAAACCACTCAAAAACACTTGAAAATCTATAAAAAACAATTTTAAAATCCTCATATAAAACCCATTCTCCATAGGGCGAATGAGTCCCTAATCATGCCTTAATCTAAATTTCTAGAAATTAAAATCTTTAGTTTTGTGCTTCTATTTGCTACTTTCAGATTTTTGTTTCAGTTTGTTGAGTTTTTGTTTCATCAATTTCATTAGATCTAGCTTAATTTGGTACATTTCTAGTGCATTGTGTGATTTCAAAATTGCATTGACAAGATTTCATTTTCAGATTGTTACATAGTGTAATCAACAAATTAGCTTGTTTAGAATCTAAAAATTGCATTTACACATTGCGTCATAGGTCATTGCATTGCATTTAAAGTCTCTTTCCATTTTGGGTTTTCACACTATGCTTGTGAAACTTGTATGAGATTTCCAACTTGGTTTCCTATTAGCAATACTATTGTGAGACATAGTTCAAGACTCATGTCATCCTGCAATACACCATTCACCGTGGATCTTGGGTTTTCTAACTCTCTTTCTACTAGTGTTGATAATCAACCCCCTATGGATCATAGCATGCATACCTCATTTCCCATGAATTCCCTACCTACAACCAATGTGCATGATGTTAACAACACCATCCCTACCATGACTAGTTGTACTCAAGCTTTGGGGTATACCCAAATCCAAGGTGGAACTTCAATTCCTTCTACAATACCCATTTC